>JAUCMX010000027.1:10525737-10705737 GCA_033459395.1 Hemibagrus guttatus
CAATGGAGTCCAAATCAACACCTTGAACTTTTTGTCATTTTGTAATTTTTGCAGTGTGGCATAGAGTATTATCCTGCCATTAGTGAATACTCTTGCCACTTGGTCTGCAGCAGTATTTAGGTAGGTGGTATGTCAAACCAACATTCACATGAATGCCAGGTCCCAAGGTTTCCCAGAAGAACATTACCCAGAGCATCACACCAGCTTGTCTTTTTCTCATAGTGCATCATGGTGCCATCTCTTCCCTGGTTGAGTGACATACATGCACCTGGCTGTCCACGTGACAGAAGAAGAAAATATGATTCATCAGACACTGGGCACTCTGATCAGTTTGTGGCTTCACAGCCCTAATACAGCAAGCTGTGATGCACTGTGTGTTCTGACACCTTTCCATCAGAGCCAGTATTAACTTTTTTGACAAGTTGTGCTACAGTAGCCCTTCTCTGGCTTTGGACCAGACAGACCTGCCTTCACTCCCCAAACACTTGGCTGCCCATGACCCTATCACTGTTTCATGGATCAGTTTTGGTAGCTACCATTCACTGCATACCTGAACTATCAATCTGGCCTTCGTAAAAGTCACTCAGATCTTTACACTTGACCATTTTTCCTGCTTTCAACACCTTGAATTCGAAAACTGTCTGTTCACTTGCTGCCTAATATATCCCACCTCTTGACACGGTTATTGGTTTTAATGTTAAGGCTGACTGGTGCATGTCTCTCTATTATACTGTCATATGCACACTCAAACTCACCCACAAAGCACACATAAGCACGGCAGCTGGCCTCTTTCAAAACTAGGCATACACACATCTTTTATCACAAAGCCATGTCTATTATTCACTGTATTGTTAAACAAAGAAGATGACTGAAATTAACTCAAGCATGGGTACAGCTTTTATATTTAGTGTTAGATGTTTTTCAGAAACAAAAACAATACAAATAGTAAAAAAAAAAGATTAGTAAAATTTATGAAAATCAGAACAAAAGCATTTGATGTTAAAATGCAATTAGAGGGAAGTAATGTGGTCTTTAGTAGTACCCTGTAGATTGAATTCACATAGTCGACGTTCTCAAATGAAGTATAGTCTCTCTCTGTCTCTAAGATAGAGTGTCAGTATGGCAACAGAGTGTTTAAAAGCCCCCAGCAAAGCTGCTGTGTGTGATGCACTCTCACCACACACCATGACAGTGACACTGCAGGGCTGAGAATAATCGAACCCTAAATAAAATCTCACCAGAGGTGGTCTGACCTCCACTGATGGGGTAAAAGAGGGATGGCAAACTGTGCAGACTGACTACAGCCAGTAACTGAGATCAGTGACACCAGTATAGTGTTTTATTCCCTCATCATCTGTTTTTACATTAAAGCTAAACCAAACAAAAGGTGTGAAACTCTGACTCAGCCTTTCAGTGCTACAGGAAAGAGCAGAGTGAATAACTTCAGGCATTAGTCTCTCACGTTCACATCACTGAAGTGGAGTCAAAATGGAACAAACCATATAAGCATCTAAAGATTTTATGCTGTACTGAAATACTGACATGTATGCATATTTATGCACAATATGGACAGAATTTTGTGGTCACCTCATCATCATACCCATATATGGGCCTTCTCCAAAGTTTTGCCACAAAGCTGGAAGCAAAACTTTGGAAAACTCTATAGGACGTCTCAGTTTCCCTTCACTTGGACTAAAACCTGTTCCAACATGACTGTATTCCTGTCACAAATGGGGTCTTTAAGACATGGCTTGTCAAGATAGGTTTGGAAGAACTTCAGTAGCCTGCACAGAGTCCTGATCTCAACCCCACTCAACATATTTGGAATGAACTGGAACACTGTCTCCACTCCAAGCCTCCCTGGACAACATCAGTGTCTAATCTCACTAATGCTCTTGTGGCTGAATAAGCAGAAATCTTCACAACCACAATCCAAAATCTTGTTGCAAGCCTTCCCAGAAGAGTGGAGGTTAATATATTTAACAAAAAAAAAGGGACTACATCTGTAATGGGATGTTTAACAAGCACATATGGGTGCGATGGTAAAATGACCACAAACTTTAGTCATATAGAGTATGTTAGAGCTAGCTAATGGTGCTGCATATAGGTGTGAATTTTTACTTCTTAGACCTGTTGGAGTGACACTAGACCTTGGATAGGTGCTACAGCCAGTTATTTTAGAAAACCATTTATAGGGGATCCAAACAATGCTAAACTCCAGGTTCTCCGGTTTCCTCCCACCTCCCAAAAACATTCTAGCCGGTGGACTAGTAACAATAAATGGCCCCTACATGTTAATAAGTATGTGAATTTGCGTGTGTACGATTCTTCATAGCTTCACAGCCCTCGGCTCGATGCTAAGCTCGAGTAACTAGTCCTTTCACTAAAGGAAAATCATGCACGTCGCTAAATTTCCTCTAGATGCTAACGTGAATCCGAATATCTGGGTGCATGATGCCGTGCAATGCACTAGTGTCCCATTCAGGGTGTGTCACTGCCTTGTGCCAAGTGCTCCAGACTCACTGCAAGATAAAGGATCCTGATCAGGAGAAAGCAGTTACTGAAGATGAACAAATGAATGAAAGACTGAAGTTGAAGTGGAAAGTTATTTCGACTTAACTCATTATTTATATAATATTATGCTGATATAATCTCATTATTTCGAGTTATGCTGTGAACTCGACTTTATATTTAACACCCCACAATCTATAACTAAGAATAATTTATTGAATATTAACATATATTTATTTATGACATTTGGCATCTCACAGATAAGAAAGAAGCTGCATTAAAAACATTATGTATATAAAGATAGTTAAAATAACCTCCCTAGATAGACAGGTAGACAGAAAGGAGAGAGTGAGAGAGTGAGAGAGAGAGAGAGAGAGAGAGAGAGAGAGAGAGAGAATCTGTGAGATCTTAAATTGACATTTATTTCAGTATTTATTTGTGAAATGGTCGACAGTTAGTACTTTCATTATTGATTTTGATTCCTGCTTTTGACTACAGCATGATCCTATGGAGTGTGCGTGTGTGTGTGTGTGTATTGCGGCCATGGTTCTCTCCAGGCACCCTCGGGCAACATACACTTAGGCACACAGCCATCAATAATAGATGTGGGCTTTAGCTTGTCCTTATCGGTTTACAGTAACGGGGAAATAAAACAGAGAGAAACCACCACAAGCCCGTACCAGCTGAGTGTTTTTAAAGCCCTTATAAAAAAAAAAAACAATCACTGAAATGGAAAAATGAGCGACACGCTCCTGTTGTCCTGCCTCCTGATCCCCTGCTGCTTCCATCATCCCAAATGAAGTGAACAAAAGCAAATGCGGGAAATATAATGGTTTATATGGTGGTTTGTTTGTTTGTTTGTTTTTTTAAAGGCGACATGGTAGCTCACCTGAACAGCGCGGGTGAAGAAGACGCCAGCGTCGGACGCCAGTTTTTTAACGTTAAAGTCCATGATCCAAGCCTACATGGGCCGGGCTAATGTTCCTGCAACGGGAGCTGAGCTGACGACAGCGATGGATGGATGGAGTGAAACAGGCTGGAGGAAGAGTGTCGCTAATCCGCCTTCTCATCAGTTAGATCGGGCATCCTCCACACCGCCTGCTTAAAGGGGCACGGTCCTGTTCACGTCACAAACCGCAAAGCAGTGGACACCTGCTCAATACAGCACGAATGCAGCGGTCAGCTGTTTACACACCTTCAAATTATCTCTACATATCCCTTTATAATAGCAGCGTAAATTTATTTTAGGAGCATAATAAGGTGAGGTAGGAATATTATGCAAATGTGTAGCGTTATCTTTATTTATACTACAGTGTTAAAAGTGTAGATACATTTTATTGACATAATATAATAGTTGAATGCTCGAATCTGATTGGTCAGAAGGTGTACATTATTTTCCTATAAAGCCACACGTAGTTCCGGCCATAACGCGAACGATAATATTAATGCGCTCCTTCTAATATGTTTCTGTTACTATAGTAACAGCTCATGCACAGAGACACAAATAAAGCGGTCGATCCGCGTTATATAAGACTAATTATAAATGCATTTCTGTTTAACAAAGTAATTCTTTCAATTGTTGATGTAAAGTTTTTTTTGTTGTTGACTGAATTGATTGTTAAAATTTAACGTAGGTGGGAACAGGAACTAACTTATCTCTCGGACGTCCACGTTAAATCTAACTATAAACCGTTAAATGCGCAACGTGTCTTTCATTCATAAATGAAACATTATTAATGTTTAATAGATTAAATATTTATTATATATGGAGGCTGGGAGAGTTAAGCGGTATGAAGCACATCACTTGTGTATTAACAGAGCAGTCTGGAGCTATTCTTCCTTACATAACAGCAGCTCTGACAGTAGTTCCGGCTGAAACACTAATCACAGGTTTATATATTAATGCGCTCCTGTGCTCGTCTGTAGTAACAGCTCATTAAAGGGACTATATGACAAAAGTGTCAAATAATCTGTGTTGTAAAACTATGTTGTGTTTGAACAAAAAAACATGTTGTGGTGAAGCTTTTTGTAAGGAGAGGTTACTTTCCTGCCACAGTAAGGTCTTTAAGACAATAATACTTTTTTTTTGTGCTTTCCAGTTTCACTGTGACATGACAATCTACATCTTTCTAATAACTTCACCAAAAATAGAAAAATGAGAAATAGAGCATAACATTATGACCACCTGCCTAATATTGTGTTGGTCTTTGCTCCCAAAAGACAGCCCTGACCCGTCATTCACAGTGTATTCTGACACCTTTCCATCAGAACCAGCATTAACGTCTTCAGAAATTCGAGCACCAGTAGCTCATCTGTTGGCTCATTTGTGCTTTTGGGTTAAAAGCCACATTTGGGGGCCTTTTCCCACACCTCCAGGGTTGGGGGTTCGATTCCTGCCTCTGCCGTGTGTGTGGAGTTTGCATGTTCTCCCCGTGCCTCGGGGGTTTCCTCCGGGTACTCTGGTTTCCTTCCCCCAGTCCAAAGACATGCATTGTAGGTTGATTGGCATCTCTAAATTGTCCGTAGTGTGTGCATTCACATGAATGCCAGGTTTCCCAGAAGAACATTACCCAGAGCAATGAGAGTGTGTGTGTGTGCCCTGCGTTGGCACTCCATCCAGGGTGTATCCTGCCTTGATGCCCAATGACGCTTGAGATAGGCACAGGCTCCCCGTGACCCAAGAATAGTTTGGATAAGCGGTAGACAATGAATGAATATACCTAAGTGCCTCAAGTAGTCACAACCAGTACACCACAATAGTGAGGAGAATATTCCTCTTACAAAACAGTTTTATAAATAAGAAATTAATATTGAGTAACCGATATTTTAGACACATGGCCAAATACTTTTGTTAATTTCTCCTCCACAATCAACTTTATCTTAGGCAATATCTGACCACAACACTGATTATTTTCCTGTAAATAACCTGTCATTATTTATTCCTTAATTATTCCTCAAATTCCTTAGATATTTTTGTTTATGAAGCCAAATGCTCTCTTTTTGGCTTAGCTGTTAAATTAAAGCACTAAACTTGTATGTTTCTTATGATTGTAATAAAATAAATTCAAATTTGTTGTTAAAAGCTTTCTTTTTTTTTTTTTTTTTTTTTTTTACATTTATTTCAATTACAGAACTTCTCAGCTGTAGAGCATATTCACAGATAAACTGTGAAATGTAAAATTGTGATCACACACACACACACACACACACACACACACACACACACACACACACGTGCATGCAACCACAGTTACACAGTTCCAACACAGACCTGAAGTAACAGCGTGTGCGGCATATTTAAAAAATATCCGAACAGTGTTACAAAAACCGTTAGTGATCTTATGTTTTAAGATGAAGCGACTCTAATATCATTTTGGTACACATTCATATCACAGGGTCTGTTTATTTCAAATTGAACGAATAAATGACAAGTATTCAGTTCTTCTGAATTTTGCATATTCAGCTGTTATAATAAAAAGTAAATAAAAGAAAGAACTGAAAATGCTTACTATTTTATTGTACTGCATATCAGGTCTATTACATTTATATAATAGACCTGATATGCAGTACAATATTTATATAAATATAATAGACCTGATATGCAGTACAATATTTATATATATATAAATATTCTCATTTGCATGGCTTTGGAAAATGGATGCTGCAGCTGGATGCGTCATCATCGTCTCTTTGGATTTTTGTGTGGAATTTAACAAAAAAAAAAAAAATTCCTCATTCACCAAACATATCTGGATGTAGCCACAATGTTAGCACAAAAAGAAATACTTTGACAGATCAATTCTGTTTTTTTAACATTTCTGTAGGATCTTTTGAACCGCAAATCACACTCTAACTTTTAAGAATGACACCTTAAAGCACTTTTAAAGAATTTATAATGAAAACCTTTTAATGAATTAAATTCCAACATCACTACATTCATAGAACTGACACCTGGATTACTCAAATATCTTTATCAGGGCATTGTAGTGCTTGTAGTGTAATCCTGTTCTTTTTTAACCAAAACCCTTAGTAGTAAGCTTGTATGTTTGCATTGTGGCTACATGCAGGCCAAAACTCAGACACTTATTTACTAGAGCAAAATTCATTCTTTTTTGCTTCAGTATGACCGTCTGCGTATCTACAGCATGTTTCCAGCAGCTGCTTATTGCCCCCTAAAATCACAGTCTACTTGGTATGGTCCTGTACCCACTGGCACAGTCTCAGACAGTAGGCAGGAGGGCTGACAGTGGAGAACCTTTGTCCAGGATGTCTCAGGCTCTTCCACAGGTGCTCAAGCTTCTTCTTGAAGCCATAAACAGTGAAGATGTCAATGATGCCAATGAAATAGCGCTGCTCTGGCCCGTCTATTACGTGAATCGGGTTTTTGAAGTTAGGCAGCAGCCTCCGGTTCTGCGCCTGAAACTCCTGCAGTTCAGCCAATTCTGATCCAGCCTTAGAAGCGCCCTCGTTCTGTCCTCCAAATTCAGCCTGAGACGTCTCTGTGAATTTGCCACGCAGAGACGTCTCTGAATCCAGTTCTGTGGCTTGGATGGTTGAGTCGTCCTCAGGCACCACACCCGGGACTGCAGCACTGGAGCATGTGTTTACTGACCTAATGCAGGAAAACAAAGTCAGCCAAAGCAGTACAAAGCAACATCACATGCATCAGCTGGTTAGTTTGTTTGCCCGGCACAATTAGTGCTTGGATTATCTTCAACAATTCGGTCCATTTCAAACTCCTGTGCTGTGAAAGCAGAATGTCAGGATGAGTAATGTAACTAGCAAGCTCATGCATGGTTAAGGGTTTTATCACACTGGTTATTTGATATGGTGCTGAAATGTCTCAGCTACATGCCTGCCTGCCACTGGCCTTGTAGAGAGCAAAGTGAGGGATCTGGAAACAGAGGCGAACATGGAAGTGTGAGTCAGCAAAAACAGGAAACCAAGAACATTCATGTGTGTGTGGACCTTTTGCTGATCATTAAACATTAAAAAATAAATGTAACTGTTAAGATTGAAATCTTATCGATTGGAAGAGGTACTTAGTTGGGAAGGAGGGCTAAAAATCCAATCTGATGCTCTAATTCTACACTGTCCACTAGAGGGCGACAGAGGCGAGAGCCAATTTAAAGGAACAGTCCAACAATCTGACATTTGCTTCTACAGCTTTGTACTGGAGCTACAGTTAATCATGAGAAAGAAGTTTTTCACTCAAAATCATTTCAACATAGATTACTCTAAACTACATAAACATAATACACCCTTAATTCTAATGCCCCAGTGGTAGGACCTGAGCTTGCATATAATTTCTAGCATTTGTACGACTGTAAATTAGCACACATCCTCACATTTAATCAAATACCCGTCTAAAACATTCACAACACAATGTACCTGACCAAACAACCAAGCAATTCTAAAGCAATAGGGTTCGATTTCACACATAATCTCGGTAGGACTCGTGTTTGACTAAACCCCCAGATAGGGTTGTGTGTTTATAAATCCCTCACTTCTTGGTACGCATGATGAGGGTGGCAAAGGACAGGCTGGGGTGGCGCTCATCCTGATGCAGGGGATGATGAGCAACCAGGAGGCTGTAGTCCAGTACATTCAGGGTCCGCAGGAAAGTTGTGTCGATTTGCACCTGACGTAACAGCCAGGGCCGCTGTTGGTCTGCCTCATAAACACACAAACATACACGAGCATACAAACACGCAGTTCAGCGTTATGACTGAAGGGCTGTTTAATCCATATTTACTACAAGACAGGTGAATAGGATCTTTTCTAAAAGAATATATTTTATATAATGTATATTATGTATTATATAAAAACGTTCATGTATGAATATTTTTTATATTATGTATAATTAATAATAAAAATTAAATATTTTAAATTATATTTATCTATTTATTTAATGAGCCTTTGGTTAATTTTGTGTGTAAATTTGAATATTATTTTGTTTATATTTATAGTTTATTATTTTATTTCTATTTTATCATGCACTCATTACACTCAGCAAGCACTTTATTAGGAACACCTGTACACCTACTCATTCATGCAGTTGACTAATCAGCCAATCATGTAGCCATGTTTTCTTAAGCAAGAATACGCGAGTTGTTATGTTTCTCTTACTATTTTATGGCAATTTTCTTTATAACATCTGTACAGGTGCATCTCAATAAATTAGAATGTCGTGGAAAAGTTCATTTATTTCAGTAATTCAAGTCAAATTGTGAAATCGTGTATTAAATAAATTCAGTGCACAGACTGAAGTCTTTGTCTGGCTTACCCTCCTTGAGAAAAGTGTCTTCTGGACAACTGTCAGATCAGCAGTCTTCCCCATGATTGTGTAGCTTACTGAACCAAACTGAGAGACCATTTTGAAGTCTTAGGAAACCTTTGCAGGTCTTTTGAGTTGATTAGCTGACTGGCATGTCACCATATTCTAATTGGTGGGTTTTTGTTAAATGTGAGCCAAAATCATCACAATTAATAGAACCAAAGACTTCAGTCTTTCAGTCTGAAGACTACTTCAGTCTGTGTGCATTGAATTTATTTAATACACGAGTTTCACAATTTGAGTTGAATTACTGAAATAAACTAACTTTTCCACGACATTCTTATTTATTGAGATGCACCTGTATATAAAACATTTCTCAATATTTTGTTTTTTTTATCCCCAACTGAGTGAATTCCTTCAACCTAAATGATTTGCTTCAAGTACCCCCAGAGATGTTAAATTAATCTTTTCCTGATTAAAAAAGCTTTAATTTCTCATTTACCGAGTTTGCAACTATGCCTTGTTTGGGTTCATGACCAGATGTTTCTGGCTTTTTCCAGCTGTCTTCATAAGAAAGTTTGCCTTATACTTTCATAAGAAAAACTTGCCAAATACTGGGGCAATGTGTATGCCCATTTTGAAGGTCTGGTATGATTCTTAATATTCTTGCTGTACTTAGACAACTTTCCTACTTTGCTTGTCTTTGCTTTGTCTGTCGACTTTAAGTTCTAAAGCTGAAGACCCTTTTAGCCATAAAGCAGGTATTCGCTAGCTGACACTCAAATTTACATTTAACTCTCATGTGCTTTGTACTGCATGACATTACCATCAATTATTTCAATGAATATCAATCACTTGTGAAATGAGATTATAGTAAAATGCTGTAGTATTAATATTCGTAATTTCCTTCAGTTTTTACTTGATTATATAAAGTGTTCCTTCATATGTCATTGACATTTTTATCAATGCAATGCCATCATGAACGGACAGAGGTTCACAAACCCCTGCATTATTGTCAATATCACTTAATAGGCTTTTAAATTACATCAGCCAGGCGTGGCTAAGCGATGCGTTTGATTTCCTTTATGATCTTGTTTCTGCCTATAATACGAATACTGTGTATGTATTTGAGCGAAAATCTGTAAACTTACTGCACTCACACAAGTATAGCATTACCTAATGTAACAAAATTTCCCTCAAAATTGAGATCCTTGAGAACAACGACCACCTGACTCCCCTCGGGTGCTGGGTCAGTCCACCGGCTCAATTCACAGCCCTTGATATCATATCTAAAGAGGAGGAATATTCACAGTGTGAACATTATACTGTGCATGCATGAATATTAGCTTAGGTTAAGAATATTTGCAAACAGGCGCCGTTTGTTTTTATTGAGGGTGGTGCTGACTGACATCTGTCATATGGCCTTTAAATAAACATTATTTTTGTCAGCAACAGCTGGATCCTGATGCACTGACGATAATGAAGCCTTGGAAAGGTTATGGGACTCTCTACACAGACTTGGCTTAATGGCTTACTGCAGATGCTACAGGCTTTTCAGTATCAGCTTTAATAGAGACATTATACAGTATCTAATGAAAGAGATCGTCTGAAAAGTATATAAAACAAATCCATTGATCCCATATTGCTCCCACAATATTTCATTAGTCCTTTACCTGGCAAATATTCTTTCATCAGGATAGAAGACACTTTGCATCACTATAAAATACTGCAAAGCGAAAAGAAACAGATTTGATCATGATGTTATACATACGGTGTTTATCACCATGCAACAGTTGCCATCTGAACAGTACAAAAAAAAAAACACCTCTCTACCTTCCTCCGATGGCTGGTCTTGATGCTATGAACACCTGCAAGTATGAAAATATTAGAGCATATTAAGCAGAAAACGCACTGAATGCAAGAAGGATACATTTACGGTTGTGAACCTCTCACCTAAAAACTTAACCAGGAGAGAGTGGGGATACTTCTCCAGATGTTCCATGTAGTGCTTAAGGTGAGAGAGGAGGAATCGAATCTCCCTTCTGCTCTGTGTCTTCAGGAAGAACCGTTTATCGTGCCTGTAATAACAGGAAGGTGGATATATGATGAAATGTTACACCTAAAAGCTTAGCAGTAAGTGTTTAAGAGAAAGAGCCACACTTTGTCCACATTTTAACCAGCATAACTTTTATAACTTTTGTGTTGTATAAGAACCATGACTAACATAGAAAAATATATATGTATTACCACATACATCCTCTCCTAAACTGAAAAACCACAAGTAAATATAAATTTAAAAAATGCTTTTATTGGTTTTATTCTGACTGCAGAGTAGGATTATCACTAATATTTTGACAGCCAGTGTCTGGGTACAAACTGAATTGATGAACTAGGCACATAGCTATACACCAACTTGATCAACTTGGTTTGATGGACCTGGGAATGAAACTCACACCCTTCTGATCAGGTGTCCAACACTTTAACCACCAAGTTACCACATCCCACATGCACATGCTCGTGATTACATACTGACATTATGTTAGAATTTAAGTCACCTATGAATATAGCCTGTAGTGTCTTGCCTTAGGTTTATGCATTAATGCAGGGATTCCCAACCTTTTCTGTCAAGTGAACCCCTTCACCCTAAATTACTTTTTTCAAGAACCCCCAGAGATGTTAACTGAATCTTTTGCTTGTTCATTTGCGAACATCATTTTGGAAAAATCTCATTCCTTAAAGCTGACAGGTTGGTCAAAGAGTTCTACTGGCAAAAAAAACCTAATATCGGCCAAAATCTGATTTTTCCATCTTTTTTTGGATATTTTGGTAGAATTTGCAATTTCATTTACTGTTATATATCTTATAAAACTATTTAAAGGCGAACAACCAATTCAAAATAGAAGAAGTTGCTTTCGGCTGCTCCCTGTTCGGAGTCGCCACAGCGGACCAGCTGGTCCACACAACAACTTGGCACAGGTTTTAAGCCGGATGCCCTTCCTGATGCAACCCTCCCATTTCTCCAGGCTTGGGACCGGCACTGTATCCAGTGGCTGGAGTTGGGGCATTGGCTGGGAATTGAACCTGGGCATTCCGCATAAATAAATAAAGTAAATATAAATGTGTTTCACCAAAACAACAATATATTAAAATGATTTAATATATTCCTTTAACCATGTCTGGTAGGCAATGTTTCAAAAATCACACTGTGTCAGTCTGCCTAAACATGTCTAAAACATTATGCTGAGTGTGATGAAGTTGGTCAGTGTAACAGACATAAATCTGGCATAAATCATACGTTTGTAATCAGATAGTGGCTGTCAAAATGTCTCCCTTTTTCTTCCTTTTCCCATTTCACCAGAATTTAAAATGCTTTAAAAAAAACGCCACTTAAACCTAAAACACTTAAGTTCAGTGAAAATGTATAGTGTACAGTGCAGGGTACAGAATTATACAGTATATAGTAGAGAACGGATTGCTTGACACACATACACAGAGGGGTGCTGTTTCTAAACTGCAGGCTATTAGTGCCGACTCACGTTAGGAAGAAATTAGCTTTGCTCTTTGAATTGCTGATGAATTGCAGGTAGCAGCCTTCAGAGGACAGAGAATGCTGATACTCTTTCTCCGTCATCCCCAGAGAGCGCCGCAGGCTGGCAAACACCGGCCCTGCGAACGTCTCCATCCTAAAGTCCTGTACACAGGCAGTCACAGTGTTACAGTCTTTTTCTGCAGGGGGTAGCCACAGTGGGCTTAAGTAATAATAGGAGATGTAGTAAGGACAGGACGTTTTTGAACAGAGGTCCTTCATCAGGTGTTTAAGAATAGTGTTGGAGGTAAAAGATATAGATATTCCAACAACATGTATTACATCATCAACCGCTAATGATTATCTCATATAGCCTCTGCAACAAAAGTTCTAGCTCACCTGATGAAAGACATCTGTTTTTTCCTGGAAATGTTGTGTATTTACCTCGCTGTCTGAAGCATCCTGTTTCTCTAGCAACTTAACTTTCACTACATCTACCATTTATGTAGCAAATATATTCAAAATGAACAATAAAGCAAATCAATATAGACAAAATAACACCATATATACATTATTTACACTATCACTGACTCCGACAGCTGTTCGATTCTACACACACTTTATCATTTAAATCTGTAGTCACTGCAGTTCATGTGTACCTTATGGATTTGTGTCACCTCAAGCTGATAATCATCTTCAGAGAGTTCGTTCTAAAACAGTAGAGATCAAACAAACGTGATTATAATGGCCTTGAGGTGGTATATTAATTATAAACAACTTTCCACAGTATCAATGTTTATTCCATGTACTGCCAAAAGAACTGAAAATATGTTTTCTGCAAATTAGCATTTGATGTCTGAATTGTTAATGGAAGTCTTTATGTTATAGATAGATGATGGGTGACAAATTAAAGGACTGCACAAGCGATTCAATATTACTGCCTACTATTATTAGCTCTCTCTGACACTGATCTGAGAACAAAAACAAAAAGTTTTTATAAATTATATTATATTTAATATTTTAGTATTCTAGAGGCTCTCAAATGAATCCAAACAAATACACGCCTTTTGTCTGTACTAAACTGGAATGTGTTCAGGTAAAATAACACTGTTTGGAATTGCATAAAAACCACACATACATTTATTGCGCAAAACTTGCAGTAGACTGTTTTATCACGATAAGTGTCTTGTAACTATTTTACATAATGGATAACAGATCTTATAGAAGAAGCTTCATCAGGGTGAGTCTTGTGAGAACAGCCATATTTAAATGTACATCAAGTACAAGATTAATGTAGCTTCTTTCAATTATTATTTGAAGCACGCAAAAGAGGTGACCTCAGACATAAAGTAATTTCTCCCATGACACAACTTAAAGGCACACGCCAAAGGATTTGGTAGACTTTCTTTATTAACAGGGACTTACAGTTATCTGATTTATACTACTAAGCAATTAAGAGTCTTGCTTTAGGGCCCAGGATTGGTAGCCTGGTGGTCCTGGGATTTGAGCTCACAATCTTCCAATGAGTAGTCCAACATGTAGGTTTATTGTAGGTGAGGTACATATCATATACCTTGTAGTGTAGCTAAGTACAGGTTTAATAACATCTATAACTTTGTTAAATTCCCTTTAACTTAGCAAGCTGCGTTAAGGTTTTCCCGTTACATTAAGTTTTCCATGGTGATGAACACCACATGCTCATGTTTGTTTTGTCTCTCTTTGGTTTTGCTGTCCAGCTGTGTTCATCTTTTCTGTGTTAATTCTTCATTAGTTTGCCTTTTCTTATATCCTCTGTGTTTCAATGTACACTATAAATCTTTTCATGTACTTTCCAGATATAGACTCATGCCTGTTTCCATCATTTTAGATTGCAGGTGATCTTCATTTGCCTGCCTGTGTTTTGACCCCCACTATTATATATACTTCTTGGATTTGCCCAATAATAATACCAACATATACCCTGTTGCACTTGCATCCTGTCTCTACTATATTACACTCCCAACACTGGACATGAATCATCATCACATGCTACTCACAAGACTTGTAAAGCTTTATATGGTTTGTATTAAGATGAACAGAGATAACAGTATCTCACACACACGCCCACCATTTTAAAGAATGATCATGTAACAATTACATGTGCCTCACCGTACCACGTACCACTACAACCTCATATTCTTTAAGAATGTAAGAACATGCATTTCATTTTTGAGCCACATATTTTATTCATTAAATGGTTATTAAACCTAAGCATCACACAGTATTGGCAATGTAGGGTTTTTCCGTATGAGATGGAGGTAGAGTCAGAAACATCTGACTGCACATTCACTAACGTTTATAGTTAAACTGCTGCATAAGCAGGCTAGGTTAAACATGTGTGTGTGTGTGTGTGTGTGTGTGTGTGTGTGTGTGTGTAAAACCTACACATATGCTCTTCATACACTAGACTAGCAAAACCATGCTAGAGTAACAGAGTATGTGGGTGAGAATTTATGGATTTCTTGACTATTAGCTCTTATGAATATAAGAGCAAACACATGGAAAGATAAAAAGATCTAGATTAGCATAATAGCTTGGTACAAAGTTCCTAATGTATTTGACTAGAACATCCTTTCATTCCTTAATGTCTCCCATGACACAACACCAAAGGATTTGCATTTATGGCATTTGGTAGACTTCCTTATCCACAGGGACTCACCGTTATCTAATTTAAACAACTAAGAGCCTTGTTCAAGGGCCCAGCATTGGTAGCTTGGTGGTCGTGGGATTTGAGCTCACCACTGAGCTACCACTTCCCTATTTCAGTCTTAGATCTGTCCATGTCACCTATAGTGCATGTGTTACTGCAATGGACACGTTTCTCTGTTCTGAGAAAAGGATTAAAAAAACAAAAGTCCAATCTTATTTATAATAAAGTCCTAAATAATAATTAAATAATAATTTAGTCCTAAATAACTATATAAATACCTCACTATAAAAAATAAAAAAAATTATTTAAATGAATACTACAACCATTAACAATAAATCTCTTAGGACAAGATACCCATGAAAGAATGTCTTAATAAAACCTCTTAGGTATTGTACTGCTTAGTATTGAGCCTCACTCTATGAGATCAGTGTACTCCCCAGTCACTTGCACCACTGGGATATGAGAGATTTGCAGCATGAAATGCATAACTGATGAATCTATGTGATGCAATTATGTCAACACAGACCACAATCTTAAAGAAAGTCCACCGGCTATCCGACACCTTGAGGAACCCGTTCCACAAAGAACTGAGACTGCTGCAAATGATTCGTTGGCAAAATAATTTTAATAAATGAATAAATCCTAGGCGTCTCTTCTTAAGTTATTACAAAATGCCTAAGATTTGTATTTGTTTTTTAGATGAAACTAAATCCATTTGTACATGGAGAATATGCCCAGATAACTGGAGATAAATGAACATGCTCGAGAGGAGCTATTGATGTGTTACTGGTATATTAAACCTAAAATCTACTTGACATTAGACATAGACATTAGTATTCATTTAAAAAAAAAAAGACTTTAACACATTGTTCTCCACCTAATGCTCCGTGCAGTGGAAACTGGGGCATTGTGGTATCTCTCCACCCCTCTCCTACACAGGCCTCACAATTGTGTTTGTGTCAGCAGAACTGTGACGTTCTCTTCTTCTTTCTCAGGGGGCCAGGCACCGTGAGCACCCAAAACAATACAGCACACTGGATAGCAAGTTCATATTCGTAAACACATGGTCACTATGGGACCAAACCTAAACACGCTTCTCTCTCCAGGACTTAATCAACCCCATAATTACTTATAAACACAATGTTTGAGTCCATTGAGTTTTTAATAATGTTGTATTTAATTTCAGGACTGGCCATGGGTCCGGACTGATCTTGTTAAGACAAAATCTTTTACTAATAGTTTCAGTGTAGTTATTGATTCATAAGCCGTGATGTTAAAGGGTTAAAAGCATGAGCTGAAAATGAGTTAGACCTCTAAATCAATATCATTAGATAGTGGTTATAATGAATATATATATATATATATATATATATATATATATATATATATATATATATATATATATATATATTTATTTATTTATTAAAAATATATATATATTTTTTTTAGATAATGGTGATGATTTTTTTTCCATTATAAACATTATCTACTGAATATCAGTTTGTAGTTTTTTTTTGTAATATAAAGCGTCTATATTTATATTCACTGTTATTGGTCCTGATATCTACTCAGATTATACTCACTATACTTCACTATATTTCGCTGCAGTGTTTATGGAGAAAAGTAAATACTTGAAATTCAGAATATTCGCCATTTGACATATTTGAAAGCTAACAGCTGCAGCACAAACCGCTCATGTTTAATGCTTTCTTCTGGTGGAGTGCTAAAAGCATGTGGTGTCACTTATTAATCTTAAAAGCTATAAACAGCTGCAGCAACTGTTAAAGCATTAACCTTTAAAAGCTAATGTTTTAATAGCACATTTCGCCTAAACAGAAATTGTGTTAATGGAGCCTGTTGTTGATATTCACTACCATTTATCTTCTACCAGCTTAGAGGATCCATGTAAAGTTGTATTCATTATTTTTGTCAAAAATATGGAAATTTAGTTTTTGTGGTTTGTTTTATGCGATACTTATTACTCACAGGTATTGGGTTGTCAATGGTGTTCTGCACAGCTGCAGCCAGTCCCTCCTTCATCATGCAGGTGAGCAGGTAGAACTCGTGCTGCTGGTCGATTTCAAACACACCCAGGAGTTTCCAGCGCTGTCGCAGGCCTCCCCATGCCTTTCTCTTCATCATTCGCGGGTTGCTGCTGCTACTCGGCCCTGCCATCTCCATCTGCTGTGGATAGGAGTCCACATGCAAAATATAACACTATTGCTTCGGAGAAATAACAAAAATTATTTAGGGCTGCATCAAAAAGGGCATCAAATCAAATATGTGGACCAGATGATCTGCTGTGGTGACCCCGAACAGGGAGTAGCCAAAACAGCAACAACTTCAGAGAAATAACAAAAGATGCCTAGCATTCATTTCCTGATTAACTGGTTCCCGATAAACCTGAACCACAAAAAATATGATCAGCATTCTGTACATGACAAGTCTAATGTTGCATAACAGTGAAAAGAGACGTCAAAGCTTAGAGAGGCCCTTTGTTTAGTGTCCACTGATTGCTATGCTTCAGTTTCAGAAATAATGGCAACCATCTGCACTTTTCCTTGGAGAGGATCCAGTACCTTTAGTACTTTTAGTATGTATCTTTTACCAGAGAAGGTGCATGTGCTGTACGTTTAACCATCTTTAAGAATAAAGATTAAGATTTAAGCTACTTTAATCAGAATTCCTTAAAGTCCAATTGTGTAGTGTAAACTATTTTTAGAAGTATAAAATGATGTTATGATTTATGATGATTTATGACACCACCCCAGCAAAAAGGTGCTTTTATTTGAGTGTACACCGATTAGGGATAACATTATGACCACCTGCCTAATATTGTGTTTGTCCCCCTTTTGCTGCCAAAACAGCCATGACCCGTCATGCACTGTTTATTCTGACACCTTTGTATCAGAACCAGCATTAACTTCTTCAGCAATTTCAGCAACAGTAGCTCGTCTGTTGGATCGGATCACACGGGCCAGCCTTCACTCCCCATGTGCATCAATGAGCCTTGGCCGTCCATGACCCTGTCGCTGGTTCACCACTGTTCCTTCCTTGGACCACTTTTGATAGATACTGACCACTGCAGACCGGGAACACCCCACAAGAGCTGCAGTTTTTGAGATGCTCTGATCCAGTGGTCTAGCCATCACAATTTGGCGCTTGTCAAACTCGCTCAAATCCTTATGCTTGCCCATTTTTCCTGCTTCTAACACATCAACTTTGAGGACAAAATGTTCACTTGCTGCCTAATATATCCCACCCACTAACAGGTGCCATGATGAGGAGATCATCAGTCTTATTCACTTCACCTCTCACTGCTCATAATGTTATGCCTGATCGGTGTATATTGTATGCACCTGCCTTTTTCTCTCCATTGTTATATAACTTTGTATTGCTGTAGTTATGAAACTCTTGCCTACTATCATAACTATCTGGCCGTATCATAATATCTTATGTGTTCACTGTCTACTATTTATAGCTCCACCGTCTTTTCCAATACTGATCCTAATTTTTTCCAGCAGTCCCAGCAAAAAAATATTGAATCTTTATTTTCTGTTCAGTGATGCTGCAAATCCATGTGCGATATCTCCTCACATGTAGCTTGTGTGAATCCTAACAGAAGATGACAAACCTGGTGCTGCTCGTCTCCTTGACAACAAGACAAGTGGTAAAGAATGGAGTGTGTTTTCTCTTCGAGCACACCCTATGTTCTCCACTAATGGCCTGAATAATCTACCCTGCTCAAGCATTCACAGAGACCATTAGAGGTTTCTGTTGGTTTCTAGTGGTTTAGTGACAGTTATTGACTTTATTTTGTCTTTTCCATTTCGATGAAAAGATTCAAGACACTTCAGATAGCTTCCTAATAAAAAGGAGTGTGTTAGAATTAGGCGCTTTCTTATGTAGACCATGTGGTGATAATCTGGGGTGATAACCACGGTCCTAATGGTCATCTGTGATATTCGTGGTCATCAGTAATAACCCTGGTGCTTCAGACCATCAGAATGGACAGAGAAAAGCACTGATAAGTAGCATCTATCTAGAAAAAACTGGCAACTCTACCATTAAGGACACAATTCAATCAGTAAGACATGGAATATCTCTGAGGTCTGTAATTGTATCAAGAATGAGTCAGCTTTTAGCAACCATTAGATAAAATTTAAGTTTCATTAGTAAGTGAAACTATAGAACGCAATCTTTTTTTCCCAGAAGGGTACAATTTCCAAGGAACTGCATGTAACAAAGAATACTGTACTTCTTACAAATTACAGAGCTGAGCATCTCCACCCTGATGTTCATTTTTTTTTTTTTTTTTTAAATATTCCCAAAATATTTTATTCTTCTTATAACCAGGGTCAGCTAGTAGAATTTAACATTAATTACATTACAAATGAAGGACATGTATGTTTATCTCTTTAACTGTGTGGAGCTTCCACTAAAGAACTTAGTTCTTACTATTTATTGTTATGACCTGTAATGACTTAGTTATAGCAGCTATAATCAACAGTTAACACACCAGAAACCACTGTCCGCTCATGCACTCTGTCCTGAGCATTTTCACGTCAGAAACATTTACCTCTGAATGTTACAAAGCACTGACACTAGATACTCCTATTAAATAAATCAATAAATAAAACCTTCACCATATCAATGCAATCATCCGTAATCTAATTGCCTGTGTAATTGTTACTATAGAAACCACACAATATGTGTGATTTAATCTAAACTATGACATATTAGGTTATGTGATTTAATATCAAATTTCCAACTGCTCTCAGAGCTGCTGTTCTAGTGCTAGAAAATTCTTCAACACTGCAGCATAAAAGCTAGAAATTAGATATTTTATGATATTCAAAGGACACTTTAATATATTGTCACTACCAAGGCATTATATTTGCGAGAAACCATCCTAGGTAGACAGGAACTAGGAATAAATCTTTGCTCACACATTGCACAGAGCAAGTCACCAGTCAATGTAATACGAAGTAATCAGTAGGCGTTCCTCCTACTGGTTGCCATAGTGATGTTTATTAGTGAGTGGCGCTAATAGGGTTACAATTTTGAAAACAGAACAGGTTTTAACGCTAAAATGAAACATGGAGGATGATATATATGCATCATATCATACAGGATGAAGGAGAAGCAGTGTGTCCTCTCTGCCAGGGATCACACGCGCTATCTGTATAAAGTTCAGCTAAACATTGTCGCATCTCTGGACACACCCACATCTAGCCGCCAGTGCTCACTGGAAGTCAGCAGCTCTCACTGTGATAAATGAATGTTCTCCAGTCGGTTTGTCAATGTGAGTCACTGTATAAGGAACACAGCTGTATTTGGCCCAAAGCACTGGATCAATATTAAAAATATTCTGATATAATAATCAATTCACTGACATCATCTATCACATGAACATCTGTGTCGTTGACTGATATAGCTCTAAAATCACTGTATCCTGGTCAGGTTTGTGCCCAAGCCTGTCATATCCTGGGTATAATAGGTATGAGGCAAGAATACACTGTAGATGGGACACCAGTCCATCAGACGCTGCAAACCATGCACACACACATTCACAGCTGGCGGCAATTTACTCTATCCAAACTGGCAAGTGTTTGGAAGGTATAAGGAAACCTGAAGAACCTGGAAGAAACCTAAACTGACACAGGGGAAACATGCAAGACTCCACATGGAGAGTAGCATGGAAAGCTCAGGCTCAAGCCCGAAGACCGTGGAGCTGTGAGACAGCAATGCTGCTGAGTACACTACCATGCTAACTGCACTGAAAGTAATGACAGAAATTGTCTAAAAGCCTACTGCCATCCCACATAGCTGGGAATCAGAAGCTTCGAGACAATCATTCAGTTACAAAAAGAGTGTCATTATCAATCCCATTCTCACAGCATTTATATTTTGTAAGAAAAAAACTGAATCAGTGCATATCCTTAGTGAATGTTCTGAGTGTTCGGAGGAGATGCAGATTCAGCAGTGGTCCCTGGCCGGTCCACAGAGGCTTGTTTGTCTGCAGTGATAGGAATCAGATGCTCAGAGGCAGCAGATTAAATCTGATAACTCAGCTCCTTGACATGAAGGGTCAGTGTATGTTAACAGCTTTTATCCTTTCCATAACAGTGTCCTGGCATGAAACACACACATGAACACTGACATAAAAACATAGCGTTGCATGGACTCGGACTAAACTGTACTTCATTCTGAACTATTCGGTAGATTTTGGAATATTTTTCAGAGGAAAAAAAACCTACCTTACCTTTTCCTACAGAAGAGCCTGATCTTTTTTTTTCCTGTTATTAAACTCGACAGAAGGCGCGCATACAATGAGCATACAGCTCAGCATAAACATGGACCATTTCATAAGAATCCTGTCTGTTAAAACAGGAAACAGTTTTGAGGAAGAAAATGTAAAAGATGTTACCTCAGTTTGACTCATCATGGAGACACTGGTTCATGTCCACTCTGCGGTTTCAGCGCATTCTTTCTGTCCTCAGCTGGCACTTCGCTCAGCGCTGTTTCTGGCTGGGAGTCGATTCCAAAAAGAGTCGATTCTTCAATGACAGGCACTGGAGAGTCGACTCCAAGCAGAGAAACAGCTTGGACGTTGCCAAGAATTGACTTTAGACTGATGAGGAAAGCTAAATAAATCACCTAAAGCTAAATAAATTTTAGTTGGCTAGCAAACAGTAAAGTAGCGGTAATGGCACAATGGTGTTTTTTAATCATTAAGACTCGACCTTCCGCCATCATGCCATATTGATAGTGCTGCCGTTACCTTTTATTAAAGTTCCACTGAAATCAATTTAATAAAATGGCGTTAATTAACAACATATAAAAATAAAAACAATGACTCTTATCTTACATAAATACAGATCTACCTCTCCTTTTCTCCTCTTGCAATAAACTCTCCAGTACTTCACAGTTCTTCAGTTTGATATCACTATTTTTAAAAGAATGTCGAGTAGCTATTTCCAACAATCATATTGCTGATTAAATATCTCTCTCTCTCTCTCTCTCTCTCTCTATATATATATATATATATATATATATATATATATATATATATATATATATATATATATATATATATATATATATATAAAATTGTAAAGTCAGCTTAAGTTTTGAAATTGGGAATCGAATCTTAGAAATGACTCCTTCGGCTCCTTCGGATTGTTCATTCGTGCAATGTGAGTCTGAGTCGATTCCAATATTTCTGGAATCGAACAGTGAAAGCTCCGCCCACAAGGCGCCGCTGTCGTGCACTTCTCACCGTACTGCATTACATTCATGAATTAGATGTGTATTCATTTGAACAATTTTCAATCAAACTGAGCTGTCAAATATTTTAGCTTATATATTAAATCACTATTTAAATATGAACTGTGGCCTGTGCATGTTTTTAGGCATTTGGTTATCAATAAGAAATGCCTAATTTGTTGTTTTCAAAAGCAGATGGCATTATTGTACCGACTTTAGTTATTCTGTAAGTCCAAATACTCAAGTGACTTGAAAATACAGTGCTACAATGACTACTTAAATCAACAAGTGCAAGATATGATTCATTGTATGCACTGCACAGAAGTAAAGAGACCTAATGGATGTCATGTGTGAGAAATGTACCTTTGTACTTTGAAGGTGTCCATTCAATTCAATTTAGTTAGTGACTGGACCACCATAGGATCACTGCTGAGCAGATATTTTTTCCATATCACTGATGAAGGGCAAGTGGATGAATAAAACAAGTAATTAAACTAGCTATAGACTTTTACTTTTAAACAACAATGAAGACTTCCAAGGTTAATGTGTCTTAGAACGTGGCCAGTAAGTGTACTCAGCGTTTAAAAACCCCTCAATAACCATATCAGCATGACCTACGCTACCATGGTCTTCTCTCTGTCAAGCAACACTCAGTACGGGTACACACTGGACATTCCTGTTAATTGGCAAATTAATAATCTAACCATATTAACAACTTTATAAACCATCATCTCTTGTTAACATAATCTCTTAAACACCCACCTGAGATAATCAATAAGAAAGGTATGACATAATGCACATATTTATGTAATAATTATTTATTGCAGTGTGTACAAAAACCGATATGTGTGTACCATCTCTTATTAACTCATCAATCAGTACTGAGCATGTTGTGCTTTTTTACACTTTACTAGCACACATTTATGTCTATTTACAACCTAGCAGGCCAGCAAAAATGCATAACAGTGATGTTTTGGTGGCTAATGAACACAAAAACTGTGCACAATGTAACAATGCTAGGAGTGTAATGCTTATTTTCATATGGAGTAGAATGAAATCTCCACATATACATTAATGATTAAACATTTTTTTACCGTTTGTGGTCTCTAATAGGCTCTTTTACACTCATTTGTCATTTCCTGTCTGCTACATGAAAAGCCAGGAAGCTTGAGAGAACAGCTTAACACTAAAGAGACTTTAGCACAGGAGCTGGTACCCAGATTAGTTATATAATTATACTTATTATATGAGTTATACTCATGTCCTTTTTTGAGTCATCATCAACGTCCCTTTTTTGAGTCCTAGTCAGCTTTCTTTGGTTTACGATTCTTCCATGTTACTATTCCGATGAAGGTACCTGAAAAACATGGAATAAAGTTTTGTTTTGTTTTTTTACAACAGTTAGTCATATAGCAAGAAATGTGTATCAAGTAAGGGACATGTTGTTATAGGAATATTGTTTTTATTTGAAAATAAATGAATGAATGAATAGAGTTGCATCCCAAATGAGATACTATACACTATTTACTCACACTATGCACATCTTTACTGTCTAGTGTATTAAAGAAGGGTAGTGTTGTCTGAAGTGAAACACTAATGTTTCCTTACCAATAGGAAGCATAAGTCATTTCCCAAATGATGTCAAACGCACATTACGCACAATACAGTCAAGTTTTAAAACATGGGCTTAATTTAAAATATATTTGTGAGATATGTCTGGTCCATCGGAGTGTCCAGCCATCTTGAAAAGTTTTCTCATCCAGTGTCAGCATCTGGTTGCCCCGCCCCTCTTCCACTATGTTTGCTTGAGTTCATGAAGTGTCCGACATTCCACACTTTCTTAATTCTGTTATTCCTTATTACAGTTGAATAAATGCATCATTCTGGTACTTAAAGGGCACTTCTTCTTTATATTTACATATAGTTGCGGACAACGGACCAACTGGTCTGCACAACAACTTGGCACAGGTTTTATGCCGGATGCCTTTCCTTCACTGGATGCAACCCTCCCATTTTTCCAGGCTTGGGACTGGCACTGCATCCAGTGGCTGGGAATTGAACCTGGGCCTTCCACATGATAGGTGAGAAACCTACCACTGAGCCACCAATGCCCTACTCACACTGTTTACACTACACCGCAATATAGAACAGCGTATAAGTATGCGAATTGGGACGGACCTTCTGTTTGCTGAACTTACCAACACAGAGTAAGAGTATCAATGCTGCTACGCCAGGGAGTATGACAGAGTACTCTCGAGGAAGAAAATAACTGTGGATCGCGTGATCGCTGTCGACAAATGGCTGAAAAGAAAGAAGACATTCATCGATCATTTACGCTCTGGGATTTCCATTAAAATCATTTAAAAAATAGTAAAATCCTTGCATATTTTATTCTTTGTGAGTATACACCACAGTCTGCATGCTGTTAATCAGCAGAGTGTGCAGTATGCAAGAATTATCATTTGGGCTACTACACAGTCATGTAATCACTTATCAATTATTTTCTCATGTGAATGCAGTTCATTCAGTATTATGTAAGACTGAATAATATCTGTGCAGAATTTTTTAACCTTAAACTTTAGTGGTTAAGTAAAAATAATCCAGCAAAGAAAGGATATCCAGCAGTAAAAAAATCACTATCCCTAACTTGGACACAAACATCCTCTAGGATCATTTTCATATCAGTTAAGAAGAAATGATGCTCAACTAAAACAACAACAAAAAGCCAAAAAGGAAAAAAGACATTTTGAAAGCAAAGGTACTTTGAAAGTCATTTTACTGTGTAGATATTTATTCTACTTACCAGGACTATAACCCATATGGTGTAGTATGTGAACAGTAAGAGACTGAAGCCAACGAGGCCCAAACCCACAGCTTGATCTGCTCCGCTTGCCTTTTCAAAAGACAAAGGTCAAAGTTTATTATTACTATGTCACAGCCAGATGCCTGGATGTTTATACAGACTTTGAGTCATTAACTTAAATGAATTTGGATTTACATTTACATTTCTGGCATTTTGCAGATGCTCTTATCCAGAGTGACGTACAAGAGTGCTTTAAAGTCTCTATCAATGAATACATTAACACTGGTTCAATAGGTCACAGACTTAAGACACCATCAGCTTAAAAACTGTGTTGGGAGTTTTTTGTTTTGTTCTGTTTTTTTAAATCAACATACACCAATCAGCCATAACATTATGAGCACTGCCAGGTGAAGTGAATAAGACTGATTATCTCCTCATCATGGCACCTGTTAGTGGGTGGGATATATTAGGCAGCAAGTGAACATTTTGTCCTCAAAGTTGATGTGTTAGAAGCAGGAAAAATGGGCAAGCGTAAGGATTTGAGCGAGTTTGACGAAGGGCCAAATTGTGATGGCTAGACCACTGGATCAGACAATCTCCAAAACTGCAGCTCTTGTGGGGTGTTCCCGGTCTGCAGTGGTCAGTATCTGTCAAAAGTGGTCCAAGAAATGAACAGTGGTGAACCGGAGACAGGGTCATGGGCAGCCAAGGCTCATTGATGCACGTGGGGAGCGAAGGCTGGCCCGTGTGATCCGATCCTACAGACGACCTACTGTTGCTCAAATTTATGAAGAAGTTAATGCTGGTTCTGATAGAAAGGTGTCAGAATACACAGTGCATGACGGGTCAGGGCTGTTTTGGCAGCAAAAGGGAGACCAACACAATATTAGACAGGTGGTCATAATGTTATGCATGATCGGTGTATTTCAAACTATAAAATACATGTATAGATCATTTTAAATGAATTATTTCTCGTTATTCTGTCAGTTAGTTAACAAAAACTCAGTGGTTGTTCTTGGTTTTAATGAGTAGTTCTGTGATGTGTAGGAAAGGTATCACGATGAGAATGATAAAAGATAATACTGTAGTTTTATGTTCCTTTATAGAGAAATGGCTTTATTTCCAAATAAATGTATTCTTTACGTCAGATCGCCGTAAACAGCAGTGTATGGACTTAAACTGTTATGAACATTACAACTAAATGTGCTCATTTGGTTAGTTTTAAAGCTTTACCAGAAAAAAAGTACATAGTTTTTATTACGTTTCATTAGTTGAGCTCTTCAAATGATCCTAAATCACTACGTAGCTGCTGTTTATAAAATTGTAATTGTAACTGTATTGCTCTAATGACGTTACTGTAATCATGAAGATTCAGAACCGAGTAGTTTTAAAATATAAACACTACTAGGATGTTAAACATGCTAACAAGAAGCTCAGCTCTCTGTGAAGTTAACTAGCACCGAGAGATTTATTTACTCCATTAACAGTACATTTATATATGATAAATATGTGCAACATTCTTTAACCCGGTCTGAATAACACGTAAGTAAATAAGCGCAAACACAACAATAAGGTTTTTAGTGTCTTACCATGTCGAACCTGTCACTCTGACGTATCCGGTTTGCGCTTCCTGTTTCCGGTCAACTTCCGAATGAATGATGGGAAATGTATGCTGTGTGTCATTTCGACAATTTATAGTATGCAGTAAAAGTGTGAACTCTTAATGAAGAAAAAGTACATCATTTTGAGTTGTGTAATAAAAAGAAGAAAAAAAGATACGCAAGTATCTGAGACACACTAACAGGTCATGAAACGGAAGTGAACGTTGTTGCCTAGTTACGCCTCGTCACTGTAACCATACTCGTTGTTGCATCTAAGCACTTTTTATTCATTTTTCCTTATATAATTTATACCATGTAATTTAGTGCAGCATTCTCTTGATTTATTTTTCCACATTTTATTGACGCTTGCGTGAAAAATGCAGCGATAAAACTCCTCCTGCGGACAATTTAGCTGAAAAGGTGTCCACGGATATTTCTTCGAAAATCTACCGAAAATAATACAACATCCGGGAACTTCTGGGACATATTAATTCTGATCTGGGTATTATTTAGGACAGATAGTAGGCAAATTAGAATGCAGGGTCTGCCATCAGATGGCGACAGAGCACAACTCGACCATTTTTCAGCATACACCGATTAGGCATAAATTATGACCACCTGCCTAATATTGTGTTGGTCCCCCTTTTGCTGCCAAAACAGCCCTGACCCGTCGAGGCATGGACTCCACTAGATCCCTAAAGGTATTCTGTGGTATCTGACACCAACATGTTAGCAGCAGACCTTTAAATCCTGTAAGTTGCAAGGTGGGGCCTCCATGGATCAGACTTGTTTGTCCAGCACATCCCACGGATGCTCCGTGATCCAGTTCTGGTGATCACATGCCCATTGTTGCCACTTTCGGTGGTGCACAGGGGTCAGCATGGGCACCCTGACTGGTCTGTGGCTATGTAGCCCCATACACAACAAACTTGGGATATCATTAGCCTAAACTGACTTGGATTTATTTATTTTTTTAACTTTGCAACATAATACATAGTTGTTAGCACGTTTGCCTCACACCTCCAGGGTTGGGGGTTCGATTCTCGCCTCTGCCGTGTGCGTGGAGTTTGCATGTTCTCCCCCTGGGGGTTTCCTCCGGGTACTCCGGTTTCCTCCCCCAGTCCAAAGACATGCATTGTAGGTTGATTGGCATCTCTAAATTGTCCGTAGTGTGTGATTGCGTGAGTGAATGAGAGTGTGTGTGCCCTGCGATGGGTTGGCACTCCGTCCAGGGTGTATCCTGCCTTGATGCCCAATGACGCCTGAGATAGGCACAGGCTCCCCGTGACCCAAGTGTAGATCGGATAAGCGGTAGACAATGAACATAATACATAAACTGGGAAAAATAAGAGCTAGTTTAAGTACTTCAGGAAGAGGCAAGTCTTCAGTTGCTGTTTATCAGTATCTAATCTCACTAACGCTCTTGTAAATGAAAGAACACAAAATCCCCACAGCCACACTCCAAAATCTAGTGGAAAACCTTCCTGGAAAAGAGGAAGCTATTATAAGAGAAAAGGACTAAACCTGGAAAGAGATGCTCAAAAAGCATATGACGTAATGGTCAGATGTTCGCATACTTTTGGCCATATAGTGTATTATGCGAGCTCTGAGCGATTAAAACATATCGTTTTACCAAATGTGATTTAAGTCAGCCGTCTTTTTCCTTTGTGAAACTTTCTTGTGATATGTCCAGAGTATTTATTTTAGATCTTTAGATACATATTTTCTTTTTAACATATTTTCTTATCTTTAAAAACATTTACACATTTACTTGAAAAAAATAAAAAGTTATATCATTCAGGAAAGAGCTTGGAATAACTGCATGAGGCTTTGTAACAATAATCAATCAATAAAAAGAATAACATTAAGTCCAACATTTATTATAAGATGCCCAATATTTCCTTTATTTCCTCCCAAATAGTCCATTAATACGCAAATTTACAGGACAGAATACGAGACATCCATATTTGAGTCTAGAAATACAGTTTAGATCCATCATGAAACAATAATACATGAAATAATACAATATGAGGTCAAGAAAACTTGAGACAATATTCGTGTGATCGGAAAAATATACGCGTTCATCCATTATTCTATATTTAATATAATCAGAAAAATAAAGTAATTTGTGGTAGAGTTAAATATAATGTATTGACTCTTTTTTTTTTTTTTATAGACATCTTAAGTTTTCCAATATATACTGAAAATTTGATAACTGTATGGAATATAGTGGTGAAAAAGAACCACTTTAAAGGAATCTTTCTGGCTGAACTAAGCCAAGTGCATAGCTTTAGAACCATTTACAAAACAGAGACACAGAGTTATTACATTAAAACTTGAGTTTTAGTTTACTTGAATTAGTTACGGGAAAAAAGGGTGTATATCTTGTTACATGAAAGTTAGTTAAGTGCTGTTGTGGTGTGTGTCATCCCTAAAACATCACAGTGTAGTTTATCGTTTCATTTCATAATTAATACCCAAAACTCAGAATGATTCACATAAAAGGTCTACACATGCCACATTTTACCCACAAACCATTTACCGTCTCAAAAAAGCCCGTAAATCAGAGTGTGGTGGTTTGCATCACGATGAGCCAAATTACTTTTGCATTCCAAACATAATGTCGTATTTAGAACTCACAACATCAAATTACACAAACACTATGGTGCAGGAAATCCTTTTTTGCCCTCATACAATCCCAATGTACTCACACAGCAAATTACATTAATGTTTGTGATTAAGAAAAAAAAAAACAATAAAAAAAAAAAAATAATAATAATAATAAATCATCACAGTCTATTACGACCGAACGACAGCATGGCACGAGGCTCTTTTTAAAGTAGAAAGAAAGAGCAAGCAGGTATAGCCTCTTGAGTAGTGTGTACATTAATCATCTCACAATACTTATTAATCACTAAGGAAAATAAGAATTAAGAGAAAAAAAAGCTAATCGGAAAATAAACCAGCCTGCTGGTTTGGAAAAATTGAAAAGACAGCACAGTATTTGCATTAGCACGTGGCTGATAAACTTTGAGAGCAGAATTGGCATACACACACACACACACAAAAAAAAAAAAAGTGATAGACTGTGATTGCAAATAGATAGAGGAAACGGAAAGTGTGTGGCATGACGGGAGTCAGGATTAGTTTAAAGATCGGAAAATAAGTTCCCTTGATTTAAATGAAGTGTCCCAGATAAATGCAGTTAGCTAACTGTTTATGTTATATAGTAGAAGCTCCACAGACAAAAATTTTTTGAAGATGTCACATCCACCAATTGTAGCATGTTATTATACAACAGATTGCATTGTCAAGTTCAAAACACTTAATTATCTAACAATTCATATGTCAATTGGGTCATCTAATAATAAAAAACAAGCCATAAAAACAAGCTTGCTCTTTTGATATATTTTTAAATGATAACTGATGATTTTATGGAGTTAAAATGTGGAGCTCCTATGCAAAATAATCAGCTGAATCGTGCACTTTCTCAGGAATTTAATCTGATCGTATATTGAAAAATAAGTGACAATCAACTGTTTTGATTGGAGAACAAAAATGTGTTGTATGAAGAACCGTTTTTTATTTCCTTTACAAAATTTCGGAAATTCTTTAGCAATCTTCTTCACTGCGATAAACCGTATAATCATTCAGAATCTTTCTATCAATCAACAGGATCTTTAAAAAAGCAATTCCATTTTTCACGGTTTTATTTAAAGTATAATGAGTGAACGTCTGATTCTTAAACGTCACAGCTGTATGGAGTCGTTTAACGGCTAAATGATATAATAAAAGAGCTTGCTATCTGTTTGGAGCATTCTATGAAAAAAAAAAAAATCGATCTTTAATGTATAAATCCTTACATGAAAGCAAAGGAAATATCTTATATGCTGTATATTTGTCAAATTTCACTCCAGCTTGAAATCACATGTTAAAGCATTAAAGCGTGAGATCCTCTCTGAATCAAGCCCACATTGCACTTTTATTTGTAAAGATATGGGAACTAAAATGTGCAAAGGTTTCTGCTCAGATCAACTGAGACAATCTTTCTCTATGACCATTCTCATGGTTAGCTCATTCAGACTGAATACAAAACAGTACACAGAGTTTTAAAACACTAAACCACACACACACACACACACACACACACACACACACAGGAGGGGAGGGGGTGAACTCCTCTGTCTCTGGATGCACACCAGGTGCAGTGGGAGACATGCAAGCTGTTGCCAAGTCTAGTGGCGTGATTGTGAATCATTTGATCTAAGCCTGCAAAACAAAAGTGGTCGTTCATGCCGCGTCCTCCACCGCCCTCTCGCATGCAATCCGTTATGTTGCATGTGAGATCACGGGTTTCTGCACCACGATGATGAACGCATTTCCTTTGCAGCACGACTGGCACATTCTGTGTTCGAAACGGAGTGGAAAAATCCACACGAGGACGATGAGGGTGCACTGCGCTGCAGTACAGTACTAACACTTGATTAACACTTTTATGCACGGCTGAATCCTGCAGCACGAACATAATCAAAGTGAAGGAGAGTGGGATGAGTGTGGACACTTGGATGGAGGGTTGGGGGATTTACAGATATGAAGAAATCTGACTTTTAGTGGGATTCCCCAGGCCAGCTGGAAAATGTATGAGTCACAAGAAGGAAAGATCTAATACCTCCAACACACACACACACGACAAAAACATGTCAGAAGGCTGGAATCTATGGAGGAATGGCTAGAAGCTTGTTAACCAGAATATGATATGTGTCGGTATGGCCAGCCATACAGCTCTATGTGTCTATTCATCTTTGTATAATATGGTTTGAAAATTTCAACTAATAGCACAAATCTATTTGATGCATACTCTGCAGTGCTTTAAAACAATTTAGATGATTTTCTTGAAATTCAAGGAAAATACTGCACAAAAAAACTGTTGTAAGGATGTTGCACTACTTTTCAACCTGCAGACGTACAAAAATCCGAAACTATCTGAAACTAAAGGGTTTCATGCCAGGTGGAATAATAATGTGTGATATGTCTTACTTTAAAAGTGAACAATCAACAAAAATGTTTTAAGGCACTGCTAAGAAATTCCAAAAATTGTAATTTTCCTTTAAGCTCGTTCCCAATTGCAGGGAAAAGATAGTGGTTAACTAAAATGGGACGATTAGTGGTCTGTAACGAATGCAGGCAAAACCAGAAAAAACAAATATGGTTTAAAAACAAAACAAAAAAAACAACACAGATCAGAACCATTAAATAATATTTGAAAGGCTGAGCATTATTTGAATCGTATTTCTACTTAAAAATCCTAAGGGCTGCCATTTAGGCCATAAATACGATGTTTCCTAGGCCAGAGACAGTTTTTCACAGTGTTGGACTATTTCAGGTATTTCAAGTAGTTTGTTTACTTGCAAATAGGGTGTCAGTAACACATCGTTTTGATCACTATTAATAATAATAATAATAATAATAATAATAATAATAATAATAATAATAATAATAATAATAACAAATACCCACCACTGTCTGCATTTATTTCAATGTAGGATTTTGGGTGTTCTAATCATAATGTGTGAATAAACTGATCGGTGAAGACAATAAAAAGACTGCAAGTAGCAAAACATCTGGTTAGTGCGATGCAGGACTTCCCCTGTCTTGTTCATCCTCACTCATTTTGGCCGTCTTTTGTATTTCAGGAGGAGTGTGACCGATTCCGCTAATGACTCTCAATCACGACAGGCTCAAACACACCCGCCGACACCCTGCCAGAGAATGAAACAGGTGTGTTCATGATTTGTGATGCTTGCCATTGAGGATCATTGGAATTTAAATGGTTAATAAGTCTTATGTGAAGAGGCCGCTCCTGAACTGACTCACCTGTTGCCCAGCTGGATGCCACTGAGAGCAGTGGTACCATCCCGACTGACAAACAGCTGCAAATTGCTATCTGTAAGAGAGGATAAATGGAATTTTTAAATGACCTGGATTTGTGATACTATTACCTAACATAGCACAGCTATTATTAAAAAGTCATCAGTTAAGACATAACTGGGAAACATGATCATCTGTCAAGCAAGCCAAGCATTCTTAGGCAAAGGGTGTGTCCCAAATTGCATACTTATGCACTGAAAGCCATTTTGTAGTATAAACAGTGTGAATAGTGTGTTCTCAACAAGAAGAAGTACACTTCATGTACCCAGATAATGCATTTATTCAACGTGTGGAATTTTTCGACACTTCATGCAGTAAACACTGTCTGATTTGCTTACGTAGTGGAAGGAGGGCGGGGCTACCAGGTGTTGATGACACTCCGTTGGAACAGACATCTTACAAACATCTTTTAAATGAACACTACGTTGTGTGATTGTCTGTGATGTTTTAACATTTAAAAAATCCACTGTATTCTGCTAAAGCTACGTGTATATGACGTTATTTGTCATTGCCTGGGAAATGGCTTATACTTCCCTCTTGTACAGAAATCTTCTGGTTAATGTTCTACTGCAGACGAAAATTCATACACTAGATGCCAGAGTACATAGTTTAAGTGTATAGCGTGTAGTAAAGCATTTGGGACGCAGCTCAAGGGTTTACTTTGGAAAACTGATACTTCAACATGTGTGAGCTTTCATACACACCCTCATTGTTGCTGACGTCAGCAAAGTCCTGACTCTGGACAATCTTCTCCACGATGTCATCAGCATCGATGCGCGTGTCGTCCACCCAGGTCGGGTGGTTCTCCATAGAGTCCTTCTTTCTCCTAGAAGAAATGGCACTGTATAAATAAACCATTATAATAACAATAATACTAATTATTATTATTATTTAATACCCATCACTACCCCGTTACTGGAGAAGTAGGAATATAGCAAAAGTTGAAATACTGAGCACTAAAAGATGGCCAGATAAATCCTTCACATAAACAAATAAACTGCTTTAAATAGTATTTTTTAAATAAATAACAAGTAACACTGTAGCATTCTTCGATTCTAGCATTACGGAAGAATCTTTATTCTAAAAATGAAGAACAGGAAAAGCACAGGAGAAGTTTAATAATAAGAAGAACAAGATAAAAAAATATAAGATAAAAAAAAACTAAAGAAGAAATCATCAAGGAAGGAAAGAGAAATGTGCAGAAAAAAGCACCATTCTGATGCATCACAAACATAGTTGTTCCTCCCAAAAATGTAACCTTTTAACTCTGTAAGGATCACTAAAGCATCCAGAAGCATATCTGTGCTTGAGTCAGAAGTTTTCCGTACCTAGAAGGTCTGTTTGTGAGGATGGAAGGCCTTGGTGGACGAGGAGGCTTCTCAGGTTTTGACTGCTCTTTGTCCGGTTCTGCTGGGCTCTCGGTAGCCGTGGTGGTCCCTGCTGAAGCGTTGCTGCTGCTGGTGGATGTGTTCCTACGGTGCTGGCTCAGGTCCGTCAGGCTGGATGAGCCCGAGTGCTCTGTGCTGTAGCCTGCAGGAAGGACAGACATCACTAGATTAGATTTAGTATTTTCAATGAACATATTCAAAGGCGATATGTACACATAAAGAGCCGTGTGAGAGCCTCACCTGAAACTTTGCTCTGTTGACTGGCATAGCTGGAATTCCTTGAGTGGCCTGTGTGGAACACTTCTTCTGGGCTTGAGAGGTTCTCATCTAACACTTCTGGCAGACCTACGCAAACAAACACACACACACACACACACACACACACACACACACACACACACACACCAGTGTGTGGATTCTTGTCAGAACATGAGATTCTGTTTGAGAGTGAGTGACTGTGTGTTTGTGACTGTGTGAGAGCGGGTGGCTGTGTGTGTGTGTGAGTGCAAGTGAGTGGGTGAGTGAGTGTGTGTGTAATAAGAGGCTCACCGGAGCTCAGCATAGAGGTTCTGGGTTTGAGTGTGCGGCTGGTGGAGCTGATCCCCGGGCTGATGCCTGTGGGCGGAGCCAGGTTGTTGCCAGTGCCCTCTCCCTTACAGTCCAGCTGTAGAGATGGGTCCTGACCAGCAAGGCCTGTGGTTTTAGCTGTACTTGGGGGCCTGGAGAGAAATCAACACATTTATGTGCTTTGTACTTTATACACCATTTCCAGTCGTGGAGTGTTTTATTTTTTCCTCTTACAACAGAGCAATTGTTAGCTATTTTTAATTCTAATTAATGACAACTGCATAACTGTTTATAATTACATTCGAAGTCATCAATTGTCGTAGCAGATATAAACAGTCACTCCCTTTATTTGCCCCCATCTCTTTTTACTCTCTCTATTAACATTAAGACAAAAATTGCAGCTTGTCATGTTACAGAAGTCCTCTGTATTGAAGACCTGGTGGAAAACCTACAAGTTTCAGCTATACCTCTGTTACAAAGCACAGACACTGGAGACTCTGAACAAGTCTCCTTATTTAAAAAAACTTCCCCATATCAAAGGGGTTTTTTTTAGAAATTAGATGTTATATGAAGCAAGTGCCATACTTATCCCAGTGAATCACTTGCTACTTTAGAAGAGATAATGTATTACAACAAGTGCAATAAGATCATTTATATTTCTCTGAATTTAATCAACTAATTCTGACCAATCAAAATGGAGAATTCAACAGCACTGTGGTACAAATAAAATATAGCTTATGAATTATTAAGCTGTACTCTTAAAAATGGTGAATGTGTTGAAGGTGATGCGTTTTTAACCAAAAATGAGACAAATCCCTTTTCAGGTCCAAATTCATGCACATGCACATTTATGGGAAGAAAATGTGATTCTGATGTGTACACATTTCACATAATGCACATAGTACCTTTACTGTGTGTTTTTTTGTATAATGTGCTAAAAGATAACCACTTATCATCATTGTTTGTATCGTGATTACTGTTCCTGGAAAATTGCTCATTCGTAGCCTGGGACTATTGTTAACCAACTTCAAATATTTCAGGTACCCTTACACAATCGAGTCCATTTTACTATGCTGGGAATGACTTTATAATTATAACCCGATCCAGGACACCTTTCCGAATGCCAGCAGGTGGCACTACAGAAGTAAACATGGGAAAATTTCAAACCATCATATTAGGATGTACAATCATACAACCATAGCTGAACAATGCCCTGGTAAGATGTTTATTCCTAAGCTTCATGTATAAATAGACATGTTTTCTGGAAAGATCTATTAAAAAGCTTCCTAACTTCGGTCCAGGAAAAAAGATGACTCACGTTTTAAAGCAAGGATCCCCGGAGAGAAGCGTCATCCCAATAGTAACCTTAAAGAAAACAAATTCAAGAAATACGATTACTTTAAATCATAACCTTCCACCACAACTGCATATTTACTGTTACACAACTGAGAAAATACAGAAACACAATTAACTTTAAACACCAGTTCTGTTTGTCATAATGTGCAAAATGTTCATTTTCAGACAATACAGCAGACGGTGAGTCAGGCTAAATAAAGGCATAAGAATTCAAATTTAGCTGCGAGTGGGCTGTTCGAGTCACACGTTTCCCCCACAGGCAGCGTGTGGATACAAATGAGTGCTGTGATTGTGGAGAAAAGTTGGTAGTTATGGAGATTTCCATATATAGCTCATGGTTTTAAAAAAGGCCTTTACTTAAACAGCTTAAACACAGGATGCTGGCGTCGTAGCCGGGTTTTTCTCACGCACCTTCAGAATGGAGTTGTCCTGCCGAGTATTCTTGGTGTCATATCCCTCTAGTATACAGCAGCGCACAGTGGAGCCTGAACCGGCAAACTCCGCCATGTTGAGGTCAGCAAAGCCCAGCTGTGTGCAAGACGGAGAAAGGGAGATGCGTTAGATAGATAAGTGAAGTACACTGGCTCTCCGTATAAGCTCTCCAGAATTATTCATTGCAAGTTGAAGTTTTCCTAGGAGAGTATATCAGCCAAGATAAACAATACACGACTTCTCACAAATGATTTCCCATGAAGGCACTATGTTCTCAAGAAACCGCCGCAGGCTTTGATGGTTTAGTCTTTCTATCCAAAGCCTCATCTTCATACAGCTGTGCTGCACCTCTGCAGTCTTACTGTGGACTATGGAAAGTGCATTTCATATCCCTCATCTTGGGGGGTGCTTGCTTTTCATATTCTCTCTTCTCAGTTCCATACCAAAGATTTACAGGATCTAAGATTTGGTTCAAAACCAAAGGTTTATGGGATCTACGGTTTGGTTTGGAGGCTTCACTGAAGAAGCCTCATAGGAAACTTCAGTAACTGGCAAGAAATAATAGTAGATGTGTTTTTTCTTTTAGTGAGTAAGCTTGGCCCTTAGTGGTAGAAAAACTAAAATAGCTGACGCTGTAAATATTTTTGCCTTCTAATGTGCACCACTTGTTCGAAGTTGAGGCTGCTACAGTATCTATGAGCAGTAGAGCTGATGTTAAGCTCAGATGCTAGCTCACTAATTTACCTCGCTGCTTTATCCTTTATTGACTCGAGATGAGACTTGTTTGTCAAATACGGTTTCCTTGAACAGGAAGCTGTGATTATTGGGGGAAAAAACAGCGATGAGGATGTGTGAAGGAGCCTGACATGAAGTGGAATACCAACTGCCTTACAACAAGTCCAGAGTTGATTATTTTTCTACAATGGCACATCCTGAAGTGTTTCTCCTCCTACATCCACAAGCAATTTTCCAAGAATTTTTCATTCATTAAAGAAAACATCCGACATTCTGTCTATTTATAGATATGTTTAGGTTACAGGACGGACACAAAACAATTTTTTTCCTGCTCTCACTTACGTTACAGCAGCCGTTTCCTCATCAGTCTCTGTTTTTTCTCTCTCACGAAGTTAGTAAGAGTAAAGGAGCTTGTCCTGTTACTGAGAAACAGGAAAGCCCTCTTTCCTGAAGACTTTCCCCATGTTGGAAAACTCTGAGGGATAGTTTTAGATATGAGAGTCACAGAGAGCTCACACTGGAGACTCTATAAGTTCTATAAATGCCAGTAAACATCTCCTTACTTAACTCTAACACTTTTGTATAGGTTAACAAAGTGTTCTGCAAGTCTCTGTATAAGCTGTTTTAGTATAAAAACTATACTGTAGCACATTTATATAAACCATGTAGCCAGGACTAGAGCCACATTGAAACTTAAATCAACACCTACTGACCAATCAGAATCGAGCATTTAACAGCACTAAGGTGTAATTTTTAACAAAAGACTTTTTAGTTGTAGATGTATGTAATTAACCTACATATGCAGTGCAGCTTTGTAGCGTTTTAGTGAAACTGTGTTATTAAAATAGATTTCTCAACAATGACCTTCACAGAGTACAAACCTGAAGATTATTTGATATTATGGCTGTTGCACAAGCTGAGTAACTATAAAAAAAAAATATATATATATATATATATATATATATATATATATATATATATATATATATATATATATTCTGGCAAATTTCATGGCAAATTGCAATGAACGGTTCACAGCTAGATGATCTGAGCGGTAAGAATTTGCTGTACTTTTTGCTCATGATAAAATCGTGGCTTATATTTAATATGATAGGAGCTTCTTGGACACCAGCTCATTTAGGATAAAATAAATGTAGTGAGCCAAGTCATTTTGGCTGTATCAGATCCTTCATACGAATTCCTGCTGTGTTACAGAAACCCGTGTCTGTTCTACAGAAGAATTTTCTTCATTTACCGTTTGTGCAGGGAGGAGAAGAGGAAGCTGGTGATGTTATGCAACTAACGGCATTTGAAACCGGCAAGGTCATCCGGCTATGAGGAGTCCCATCTCTCTCTAGTGAGAACACTTCTGCCAACACACTCTCTCACAGACAATGTTCTCCAACTCAATAATCTTTTTATCTCAGTTACACACTCTCTCACTCTCACTCTCTCACTCTTTACTCTCTTATCCACTCTCTCTCTCTCTCTCTCTCTCCATCTGCCTCCTGCTTGTTTCCAGCCAAGACAACTCTAGTACAGCGCCATATCTAATACAAGTATCAAACCGGTGGCAGCTAAACTGCTAACCCTTGGGATTTGGAACTGCTTTTAGGCAATTCTATGATTTTGGGATATTGCCATTAGCCCTTATTCCACTAAAACACTATATACATTTTTTAATCATTGTAAGCATCCTTTTTGATCACTTTTACATAGACAGCTTTTACAATTTACAGTTCTGCATGTGGATTACACAAAAGCACAAAGGCAAACAGCAACACAAATGCAATTACTCCTTTCAATTCTTTCTACGTTTTTGTAGAAATGTTGTAAGCTCCAAAAAGGATTTGTATGGTTATTTTTAGAAGCAGTGATTTCCAATCCATTCCCTTTTACCTTTAAAATTCTTTGCATTCTTTATTATAAGATCTGATTGTATGAATGTACTGAAACTTCTGTACTTTACAATATAAATACACTTTTTTTTGCTAAACTGAAAAACGGAAGCTCAATCTATTCATTTAACACACAGCATAAGAAGAATCTAGAACTAAGCTGGTTTGCTGCCTGTCGCTGTGAAAAGGTCAGGTGTAGTTCCTGCACCTCTTGTTGTACTTGCTGATAAGAAGCTTTGACAGAAAGCAGCTTTAAAGCTACAGTGTAGTCTCAGTGTAGTCTCACTGTGTGACCTTCTGTCGGTCTCAGTGTGTGTCTCTAACTCTTTCTCTGTTCACAGGACCATGATATTCTTTATAGTGTTACTGTTTTTGTGTTGAGTCTGAAACACATCAATTGATTCTTCCCTCAGTGATCACGTCCTACAACGTCTCTGATAACATCAGAGCTCATGAAGTCATAACCCTTTCTGGTTGATATCCCTCACATGATATGGGACAGTTAGCTGGAGAATGCAAACAGCTACAAGCAGCAATCAAAACAAGCAGTTAAACAGCCTTTTCTTACTTGCTGGTGTTTCAAACCTGAAATGTGCGAGGGCTCCCCACCGATGGACGAAGCGGGCTAAAGAAGCGAGTCCATATACGAAATTACGACGTTAAATGTTGGAACGATGACCAACTGGAAACCAAATGGAAAGGAGCGAAGGTCAAGGTGATCGGCGAGGGATACAAACTTTATTACAACAGCACCAGCAACAACCGCAAAGGCATCGGGATCGGTCAACGAGAAGCAGCTAAACGACGTCACTGAATCCCACTAAATTTCTGAACAGCTCATGGCCATCAAAACAGAATCGGGCACTACGACACTTCAAATCGTCTCTGCCTACGTCCTGTGGGTCGCCCACCTCCGAACTGTGGGTCCCGAGGTATACATCGCAATTGGTGGCAATCTAAATGGACATGTTGGATCGGTTAGAGACAGATACAACGCTTGCCATGGCAGAAACGGGTATAAAATGGTGATGGCGATCGCATCTTGGAGTGCGCCAAAGCCCACGACCTGGCGGTGGTCAATACCTTCGTCAGGAAGAGGCCAAGCCAGCTCATCACCTACACCAGTGGCGGCCACGCAACGCAAATTAACTACATGTTCATCCGACGAAGAGACCTGAAACTTGTTAAATGCCAAAGTGATCCCATCGGAAGCAGTCACCCCGCAGCATCGCCCGCTCGTCATGGATTTCAAATTGGACGTGACCAATAACAAGCGCCACCGGGTCACCAACCTGGCAAGAATCAAGTGGTGGCACCTTCCCGATTGCAAAGCCCAGCTGTTGGCTCACCTCAAACCCGTGGATGTGGACACAGACCAGCCAGCATCGGCCATCTTGGACGAAGCGGTAAGACGAGCTCACGAAGCGGCGGCCACTGTCCTCAGGAAGACGAAGCCGAGAAAAGGCCTTTTCAATAAGCAAATTTCATTTTGGAATGAAGACATGCAAGCGGCGGTCAAGGCAAAGAAGACGGCAATCTCCAATGATACAAAACTCGATACAACAGTGGCAGCAGCAATAGCAGCCCATTACGACCGGTTCTATGTGGAGTTGGACACACCCGATGGGCAAAAGAAGATCTATCGATTAGCCAGCACCCACCACCGAGCCACCCGGGACATCGGCCAAGTCAAAAACGTCAAGGATGAAAACCACCAAATCCTCCAAGACTCACCCGCCATCCTGCACCGCTGGAGCGATTACTTCGCAAAAAACGGCAACAAAGAATTCGACCATCTGCTGATCCAAAGCGCCAATCCGACACTCGGACCCGCCCCGCCGATAATCACCAAAGAAGTCGAAGAAGCCTTAAAGAAGATGAAGAATGGAAAGGTCACTGGCCATGACGACATTCTCGCTGAATTGTGAAAAATCCTCGGTCGCCAAGGAGCCAAGATCCTCACCGCCCTCTTCAATCAAATTACCGTCGATGGCATCGTGCCAGCGGCGTGGACAACCAGCATAACTTTGACTATTTGGAAGGGCAAGGGCGATGTGATGGAGTGCTCAATCTACCGGCCAATCTGTCTTCTATGCCACACCATGAAAGTATTCGAACGAGTCATCGAAGTCAGACTTTGGAAGCTCATCAGCATCGCGCCGAACCAATGCGGATTCGTCAAGGTCTGTGGGACAACAGACGCCATCCACAGCAGCTACTGCGACTCGACCATGCCATGAACGAAGACATACGACGACGGTTGGGTGTCACTCCAAATCACGGCCAAGTTGATGGAAGGATGGCTCTGATGGTACGGCCATGTCATGCACAGCGACAAAACTTTGGTAGCGTGGACCACCATGCGTCTCAAGACTGACGGCCGGAGGCCACGCCATTGCAGAGACAAGCGGACCCTGTCATTGCGCGGGACAAACGCTAGGATGAAGAAGAAGTGTTTCAAACCTGAACAGAAACATGCTGGTTCCTTATTTAACACCATGAAAATGCACATTAGTTTAAAATCAGCTAAATCAAGTTACGTTTGTTCTGCCTTGTCTTAAGGTATTAATGCTGTCCTGATTGAAATGTAGAAATTTCACCATGGATTATGGAAAACACTGTGTTTGGGGAATAAATGAGAACAAATGAAACAGGGTCTTTGTTGTGTAACAGTTTTTAAAACTATGTTGTCTCAGAGTTTTTCCTTGCTGCAGACAACTCAGGCATGTTCAATAGGGATACATTAATAAATGTAAAATTTATTTCTGGAATTGATGTATATTACTATAGAGCTGCTTTGTGAAAATGTTCCTTGTTGAATAAAACTGAATTGAATGGCACTGCACTAGAAACAATGGTACTGCAACTTCTTATATAACTTACACACACAAAAAAAAAACATTTTACACTATAGCCCCTGTACACTATGCTCAGCTCTACATGTACGTTCTCTCTGATGCAACCTCCTTCCTCTTGACTTCCATTTTCAGGAGCTTCCTGACTCCCAGACAGGATTTATGAGGATGTGTGTTTGGGCTTCAGACGTTTCCTATACTCTTAAAGCATCACACTTCCCATGTCACACTGACACCCTTGAGTCAGCTGAGCAGAAACATGGGAGATAAACTATAGCGACATTTTTCAAGCATTATCAGCAATTTGAAAAGCAGCAGGAACTGGGACGCACGCTATTTGGGCCTCGTTTCCGTCTTTCAGAGTCTCGGTCAGCCAGCCGGGGTCCAAAAGGTTTGCCCCCACCCATTCCCTTGTTCTGCACAGTCAGCAGAACATTCTGCTGTGTTGCTCTCCTTCTGCATCAGCAAACGCGGAAAAAGCCAAAGTACATGGCCACTCATAAAAAAAATAAATAAAACAAAAAAACACCACCCACACGCACAGTTCATCCTGCAGCCGCTATGATCTATCCTTCACCTGCTGAGTTGTTGACAGGAACAGCTCAATGTACTGTAACATCCAAGAGTATTTCTCAAAACAACCCCAAGTACTCAGGTGGTGTTAGAAAAGAACGAAGCTAAATCCTGGCTTTCTCGTAATGGCCCACACTTTAAAGTGTCTGGCCAGTGTGCGTGAGAGTGTTATAATCTATGATCCAAACATTTTGCAGTATTTGTTTACCATACAGTAGCTGTATGGTAAAAAGGAGCCTGATTACTGCTCATTAAGAGGGTAGCTAAACTACCAATCAGGGAGGTGTGGGTGGAGCTAGAAACAGTGTAGAGCACTGCCTGATCAAATGGTATCATTGCTAAGAAACTTGAGTCAGACAAGCTCAATTTTAAAAGCAAACAGTTGACCTGCACCTGAAACGGCATACTATTATGGTAAAAATTGCTAGGACAAAAAGTGCAAAATTGCATGAATAGACGCAGCTAGTGTGAGAGGTGATCAGCTACAAGTTAAAATGCTACTAGTATAACTAGTATGACAGAAGCTGGGGTATTTACAAAAGATGTTGCTTTTCTTCAATAACAAGCTACTATTTTCACAGTGTAGTGATGTAGCGTGACATAATGCTATACCACCTGCTCCCTTTTCAAAAAACTACAACATTATTTTTAGTTTTTATATTAAACCATGTGCTTGCAAAGATCTGGATTTCAAATGATTGTAGCACAGATGTACTTACAGGTGAAAAACCTACATTTAGACCAAAGTGTAGTGAGCTACTATTTCTTAGTAGCTTGTAGAATAGCTACTTTATTAAGAGTAGTTTTGCTGTAGCTTAGCTATACGAGATTTAACTCTAGCTTGACATGTTACAATTGAAAAGTAGCCTCCTCAGGGAGAATGTAACGTATCTAACTGGCTTTTTTTTTTTTTTTTAACTGAAAAGTAAGCAACAGCTTTCAGTTTCTCAGCAGGTTTTAGTAACCAATAAAATCTCAACTATTGCAAAATCTGGAAAGTTCTGTTTGATCCTTGCTTTATTTATTCTACACATTAAACCAAACTGGATTGTGTCTGACAAAGTGTCGTATCACAGCGTCCTATAGAAAATTGCTATAAGTAGCACACCTCCTTTAGAAGGATACGATAAGAACAATAAGACACTGACTCAAATAGTAAACAAGTCACTGTCTTTTTTTTTTTTTAAACAGATGTGAAGCACATGACGAGTCAAACATGTGATCGTGTTTACAGCAAAAGAAATAAAAAAAACAAGTGTACGGGGAAGAAGAGTACTGTAACTGCAATTCAGGCAATGGTCTATGAGGTTACTTTTGTTAATAATATACATGCGGTGTCTAAGTATTTTTTTAAGTCAGTTAATGCTACTCAAATGATTCTATATAGATTGGTGCTTGAGTCAAATTTCTTACCAGTGTTGAAGTGACAATATTTCTGAATTGACTGAGTTTGTGTTACAGTTTCATGCAAATGTTTGTGCACACCCGATAATGATTATATTTTCAATTTATAATCTGCAGGGCTTTCCAAGCAGCAGTTTCAGTTTGGATATCTCAATTTGGAAACAGTAACACTTTCTTTTTGAAATAGCATTTATTTATACCACATCTTTCCTTCACAAGGACTGTTCCTGTGGCCTTCCCTTATTATAATTCCCTTCCTATATTTCTGACAGTGGAGACAGAGACCTTAAACCTTTGTGATATTTTTGTATTCTTCTCCTAATTCATATTGACGAACTATCCTATTTCTTAGGTTACTACTTTCTAGTAAAGAATCAGGGGAAAACAAACTAACAATTAGGTACCTTAAATATCCTTTTTCATGACTGGTAAACTTAATTGAGCCAATCAAATCAATTTTGTATTCAGGTATTTAAATGAACTCAACTGTAACTGTGCCCAAACTTTTGCACAGCCTGTTTTACAGATTTGAAATTCTTTTATTCAACTCAGTACTGCTACACTAAGAATTTGTCATTTTTTTCTGAAAACATCCAGCTTTCTCTAGAAACAGAATGACATATCACCACAACCTTTTCTTATAAAGACAGAGCAAACTATTATACAAGAGGGGTGCCTAAACTTTTGCATAAAACTGTATATATGGTCTTGGCTCCTGTGATACCAGGAGTCTTTTGGTTGCAGGAACTGTGTGTTTAACTAACCAGGTAGCCAAGATAACAATAAACACAATCTTACCTTTTATGATAGCGTATGTGACTGACAAGTTTGGCTTCTGTTGTATAGAATCTCTGAGAATGTGACGAGGGAAACTGTGTATTTGTGTATATTCAAGACACACAAGGCTTATTTACTGATGATGGAAAAGTTACTAGGTTGTTTTTAATGATTGAGAGGATAGTTATAAAAATGCTTACATAATGGTTGGCTTAAATCTTTGAAATTCTTCAATCAGAACCAAATTCCAGAAAAATGCTATACCCAGATCATATTTTCAGCTCTTAACCTGGGAGGGAAAAGATTATACTCTTGGTCTGATTACAAATATAGTTTCCAGACTGAAAGTTCTATGTGCAGAAGCATCTCTGTAAAAGACATTCACGGCTGCATTGCTTCAGAAATGTCTTCGAGAAATTATACAGAGTAGTGGTGCAAAATAAACACAAGTACAGTACATGCACAGAACACCACCCGCTCTAGGAATTCTAGGGAGGACCTTCATTCCAACACAAGTTAAGACCTGACACACACACACACAGCTTAAAATCCCTCAAACGACACCTACTAGAATTTTCTACTTCTGCCTATGAGCCAAGAATCTTTACACAATGAGCACTGCAATTATTCAAGACAAGAAAAATACTGTCATTTGGGAAATGTGTTGTTTACATGTGTGTGTGTGTTTGAATACACACACACACACACACACACACACACACACACCAGTGGAATGTATGTGACTGACTGAGACAGTGCTGCTAAATAAATAGATAGATAAATAGATAGATAGATAGATAGATAGATAGATAGATAGATAGATAGATAGATAGATAAATACATAAATAAATAAATAAACAAACAAACAAACAAATAAATAAATAAAATTGTATTTTAATGGTGATTGCAATGTTTGGCTTCCTCGTTTAATTAAACAAAACTGACTGCAAATTTGACGGGCTTAGCTAAACTTAATAAATCCTTTAATGTATTTTTTATAATCCTTAAAATCAATCACAATCCCTCTACTTATATATTTAGCAGTCACAATGCACTGTTCCTTATCATGGAGAGACTGCAGACGAAAGCAAGACTCAAGATAATAAGAGAAATTTGTTTAGACCTACAGAGGCATAATGTGAGGGAAGCGGCTTGCTTTCTGTAATGTTTGTTTGTTCAAGTTTATATTTTTGTGTTTATTAATTTTCATAGTATTTCTGTGTCTGTGTCTTTCTAATAATCTCAAATATGCAGCAAACTATTCCAATTAACACTTAAATATTTCAATATTTAGAAGGAGAAACATCAAACTCGTACCTTTGAGAAAGACTTTCCGCCCTTTAGTTCCTGTACAAGTGGAAAGAGAGAGAGAGAGAGAGAGAGAGAGAGAGAGAGAGAGAGAGAGAGAGAGAGAGAGAGAGAAACAGACAGACACAGTAGTGAGAGATAGAATGCGTTATGTAATCGGTCAACTGTTGCCATGGTGACAAGCAGTGAGGACACAGAGTTCATGCATAAAGCAAAAGAAGCACCAGACTCTTCTGAAACATTGCACAGTAACTGATGTCTGTTGCATCGTTTAAGACAGAAGGTTAACGTACTTTTCGCACAGACACTCGGCAGATGCAGGGGTCCAGCACCCCTGTCGTAGGGTTAGCGCTCATCTTGCACACGAAGGAGAACTTCTTTCGCCAGCGAACACAGTTCTCCTGCACCTCTTCCCTGTGGATGGACAGAACGAGAGAGAGAGAGAGAGAGAGAGAGAGAAAGAGAGAGAGAAAGAATAAGAATCATCCCCATTTTCACCACATTATCATGAAAACCTCAACCACATAAAGGAAGATCTACTTGCAAAAATCAGCTAAAGTGTAATATTTCATTCTACATATGTATTTAATCTGATGGGACAGAAGGTGTTCATTTCTTCAACTCTAATTTTATTTAGCTGTTCTTTTCCTTTCACATTCCATAAGAGAGAGAAGAGGCAGACTGGTGAAGCAAACATACACTGTAAGTGCTACACACTATGCAATGCACTATGTACTCTAGCGTCTAGTGTAATTTTAGAAGGGAAGTATGGCATAAAATAGAACACTAACATTTTTTTATTTTTTTATTTTACTAACTGGAAGTATAAGCTGTTTCCCAGTCGATGGCAACTCACATCAAACACACATAGCATGTGAAGGTGCAAGCTTTAGCAGAATCTTTAAAATGTTGAAAGATAAAATCATACAATGTGAGCTAATTTAAAAGACATTACTAAGATGTCCACCGGAGTGCCGTCGACGATCTTGAATTTGTTTTCCCCCTATAGCCCCACCCTTCTTCCACTACAAATGTTGACTGTTTTTCAGTTGAATAGTCATCCCGCTACTTGAAGTGCATTTGTTCATATTGGAATTTTCAATGTAAACACACTGCTCTACTCACAGTATTTATACTACAAAATGGCGTAGAATAGTGCACGAGTATGCCATTTGGAAAACACCTATAGTATCACGGATTAACAGTTTGTTGGATGTTCTTTAACTATAAAGAAGAACTAGAAGAAAAACTGAGGGCAAGAAGCCTGTATTATCGCCACACATACATTGCAGCACAGTGGAATTCTTTTATTCGTGAATCCCAGTTGAGGAAGTTGGGGTCAGAGCGTAGGGGCAGCTATGATACAGTGCCCCTAGAGCAGGGCCTTGCTCAATTGCCCAACAGTGGAGCTTGGTGGTGGTGGGGCTTGAACCCCGATAAATGAATTAAATTTCTATTAAAAGTAACCATAAACAGATAAAACGTACATTCATTCATTGTCTACCGCTTATCCGATCTATTCTCGGGTCACGGGGTCATCGGGCATCAAGGCAGTATACACCCTGGATGGAGTGCCAACCCATGACGACACACACACACACACTCATTCACTCACGCAATCACACACTACGGACAATTGAGAGATGCCAATCAACCTACAATGCATGTCTTTGGACCGGGGGAGGAAACCGGAGTACCCGGAGGAAACCCCAGTGGACTGGGGAGAGCATGCAAACTCCACACACACATGGCAGAGGCGGGATAAAACGTACATGCCACTCTTAATTGAATACATTTGTAATGTTGAATAATTGCTGTGGTATAAGAGGAATAAAAAGATTTTTCTATAGCTGTATGCCCTGACATGTTTCATTCCTTGTGCGTGAACACTGCACATTTGCAACACCAAGAGAAATGCTGTAAAACCTATAAAACATCATGATGTGACATCAGCAGCAGATTAAACGTACTTTAGCTGTCTGAAATAACAATACAGTCTTAAATGACTCACCTGTGTAATTACATCCAATATGATTTCCCTACATAATGGTTTAGTGTTTGAATTAAACAAACCTCTCACTTAAAAGTCTACATCTTACATCCTAATCGTCTGCATCTTCTAGATTAGTTTGAAGCAAAGTAGGTCACGGTGAGTGAGTAGAAAAGTTTAAAGGGAAAATGAAAACATAACGTATGAGGTGTCCATGCTGCAACAAATATGCATCCCATATTTCTTTGGCTGAATGAGCCTCTAGCGGATACAGCTTTTAATCCTCCAGATGTGCACAAAATCTTCCTGTAATGTGTAACACTGGTCAAATGACTTCCAGGAAAGGAAACACTGCTGGATCTACAGCACTTGCTTGCTTGGTCACTCACTGCTCACATGTCTGCTGAACAAAGAGCAGCACTTATATTAGCTAGTGAAGAGTTCCACTGAACACTAGATCACAACAATACCGGAAGGAGGTGCAATTCAAGGAATAACTGGAATGATTAAAAGTCTGCCTGTGCTACCAACAAACTGCCAAAATAAAGCTGGATTGCTGAAATTTGGGTCAAGGAAAATATTTAAACAACAAAATTAGTTATTAAGAATTAATTATTATTGCAACACCTGTTTTCCACAAAACATTGTGTACAAAGCATTGTGTTGTGAACCTACCACTTGAAAAGTGAGTGAAAACTGGCATTTGCAGATACATTTCATTTTAATAAATAACTATAAACTAACACTTTCTCAAAATAACGACACTATTAATACAGGTAACGAGTGGAGGACAGAGGAGCCTCTTAAAGAAGTTACAGGTCTGTGAGAGCCAGAAATCTTTCTTTTTTGTAAGTGACCAAATACTTATTTTACACCATAACTTGCAAATAAATTCTTTAAAAATCAGACAATGTGATTTTCTCGATTTTTTTTTTCTCATTCTGTCTCTCATAGTTGAAGTGTACCTATGATGAAAATTACAGGCCTCTCTCATCTTTTTAAGTGGGAGAACTTGCACAATTGGTGGCTGACTAAATACTTTTTTGCCCCACTGTATTACATTATATTATACAAAACTTGTCTAGCCTTTAGTGATGTTTCATTTAAGGAAAGTTATACAAATATCTGCGGAAAGTTATACTTTATCTGATAATCAGCGTCTCAGGAGATACATTGACACAGTAGATGGTAGGATTCAGGAACAAGTGCACCTTTATAACACTGAAGTGTGTCGTGATGAAATGCATTATGTTTAATCCTGGATACAAACCAAATGAAATTTGCTTTAAGTCATTAAAGTTTTTTTTCCTGTTTGTTAAACCCACATGTGCCAAAAAAACAAAAAAATATAATAAATAGATAAAAACAAATATCCCTTGCGTGAAATGACGTGTACCGCATTTATGAGACTATAAATTCCCCAATGCTGGACTGTCCTCCAGATCAAAATGTTCTCTCTGATGCTTCAGTCATGTCTAAAGGCCAATGTCAGTGCAAGTACAGCCTTTCAAGTATGACTAAAGGGATAAAAAATACATAATCCATTACTCTGATCTTTTATTCCATCATCCTCCCCTCACTGCAGTGCTTAATGATGAATGTAGGTCAGCATGTCCTTCACTTCCTGTTTTGTTCCCACACATCTCTCGGTTTCTTTTTGCTCCCACTATCACCATGTTTCTGAGTGTTTAGTCGGTGTTCTTACATTTCCTAATAACCCTCTTCCCAATTTAACCCTCAATCATTTTTAGAGGGCCATCTTATCTGTAAACCAAATCCGTAAGAAGATTCTAGGCTTGCTACAACTTCAATAGGAAATTGCATTTGCAAGTCCTTAGTGTCCATGTTGTGTAAATGACACTAGGAGGCTCATGCAACAGCTTGTCCCTTGTCCCGCTTCTGAGAAGCCTAAGCCACTCTTCATTCCAGTCGGCATCATGCCATGGCATCTGCCACTGTTATCTGTTAGCATGGAGTCAGATTATATTGACAGTCAACCGAGCACACTCAAACCCTGTACAAAGCTGGTCCTCAGCCATACCACACTCTTAGTCATGGCTCACGAGAAGAACCAGACAGTGAGATTGCAGACCAGACAGTTAACACCTCATTTCAGCTCTTAATGATGCAGTTATGCTTGTGAATAAGCTTTTAAAATTAAAATAAAATCCAGGAAACAAAAAAACATTTAAACATTTTGACTGTGGGTGGAAATGCTTTGTTGATGATGGAGGTCAAGGGAAAATGACCAGACAGGTTGTAGGTGACAGAAAGGCTACTGTAACTCAATTAATCACTGACATGATTGATATGACAAAATACCTGATAACGCTCTTGAGAAATCCAGCAAAATAAATAACCAAAAAAAATTAATTAATGAACAACATGAGTATCCAGCAACAAGAAACAATCCAAAATATTAGTCAAAATTATATATAGTTTAAAAAGCATTTTCCTCTCATTTGGTCCTACCGAATGCAAACTTATATTTTGCATATCGCCTATATTAGATCATTATTTTAGCAGCAGTTCAAGCAGATGCATCACTTCCCCTTGCACGTGCACCACATATTTCAGTCTCACCACTAAACTGATTCATTTGAATAGTAACATTTAGAAATCCCTCATTTTCCGCGCTCATACCATCAGCCGCACTCCGTTTCAAACTTTATTGGCACATTTAGCCATTGGCCAACATTTATTAGAAGAGCCCCTGTTGGCTTAGGAGCCTTAAATAGCTGCTTATTACATTTATTAGGCAGAGCCAGGTCTGTAAGCATTCATTATCTTTGATTAATAAAAAAGCATTATCTTTTCCACAAGAAACATTTTAATAAAAAGCGTTCATAAATGCGTTCAGATACAGCTGGCCTGGTTTCTGATCCCTGTCCCACATTACTGCAGGTTGATGCATACAGTTTAATGAGTTGCAGGGAAAAGGAAATTGAGCTACTTTTACAGACCCACCAACATAGCATTAAGCAGGACACCTGGCACAAACCACCACCTGGCATTTCACTATGAATGCCCTTGACTTTTTTTTTTCTCTCTTCCTGTCAGGAGCTAGCAAAGACCCACCTGGTTTCTTTATAGCACTGATCTCACAGGCACATCTGTAACGAGTCCTCAGCTTTATTACTGATGGTCTCTGTAGCAGAGTAACATCACAACACTGCACTGTTTGATCCTCGCAGTGGGTGGAATCAACACAAGCTGAGGATGATGGGAAAAGGAAGTGCGAGGAAACGAAGCGGAGGCTCAGCAGTGGAGTGGAAAGGATGAGGCCTAGATTTTGTTTACGGCAAGCTGAAAATAGGGGAAATGTCTCCTGGCGGGGTTTACATGTTTGCGTATGGGAAAAGAAAACTTTATTACTATTCCCTTAATTCTGTTGTTTTATTAATTTTTTTAGCCGATTCATCAGATTCTAGACTATAATATTTACCTAGTTTATGCAATTCTAAGAAGCTCCCCATGGCACTCCGTCCAGGGTGCATCCTGCCTTGATGCCCGATGAAGCCTTGAGAGCACAGGCTCCCTGTGACCCGATGACAGATCGGATAAGCGGTACAGACAACGGTGGAAGAAGCTCCCCAGAAATATAAAAAAATGCAGTGGTCATTATTTCCCCTAATACTTACAATCCTCTCGGATCAAATTTCCACCAGCCTCGTGAGAATGTTCCGGTCAGTTGTAGCCTACACCTTCACTGCCTAGTGCAATTCACAAAATTCAGCTAGAGTTTGTGGTTGTTCCAAATAATAATTTTCTACTGGACTGAGCTTGTTGAACCCTGTACTCTTCTTCCCAGAACATGGGTGTGTTAGTGCATGCGACAAGTGACCATGCACTTTTATAGCAAGTTGATATTGTACAATAAGATGCTGCAATTTTTTTTTGCCAGCATAGTTTAAAGACCAACCTGATCTCATGCAAGAATGGCATGAACTGTAATCAGTAATACATTCTATTAAACTGGCCTCCATGCAACATAACCCATAACCTGATGGGTTACCTAACCTCAGTGGGTTCATGTTTAGTCTTACTAAATGTGTAATTCTGAGAAAGTCACGGCATTAAAAAAAAACTACATAAACATTGAAAGGGGTGAATGAAAGTTAATTAGACTTAAACCAACAATGTAATGATAATAAAAAAAAGCTTTCTGAGAAAGCATTGCTGAAAGTATTTTGTCCTGAAAATCATTCCATGTGTGGGGCTTGGCGGTGTGGTCCGAAGTCCCTCAGGAGAATCAGACAACACAACTGCGCAGACATAAAAAGCGCCCATCTCTAAACACAAAAACAAATATGCCATGTAGGCCTGTAACACCTACAGTTACCCAACAATGCGACTTCATTTTATTTTGAACATTTGATTCAAAATGCGATCATAAAAATAATTGTATGTCAATTTTCATTTAAGCAAATTGAACCTACATTATGATTATTTCCACAGGATCAACTGGTATGAAAGAGCTAGCAATGCCACACACTCTTTCAGGCCAGTCTTTCAAAGATAAAACAAGATGAATGTACGGTTTAATCTTTGACACAAATGTCAAAATACTGTATACTGGTGTAACAAATGTCTTAAAACAGAATATTTAGGATTTTTTCTATGTGGAACCAAGCACAACAACAAGAAGCAAGGCTGGGGCTGATTTCTTTCTAGCCCAGACTATAGATTCAGTGACAGTCATGTCAGTTAAAGTGAAACAGCAGAAATTCCCCAGACTTTGGGATTTTATTTGTTTCTAACAAACCTTATAGCAAGGCTATGAGGTTTACTTACATTGCTCCATGGCTGGACAATAATCACCAACCTTGTAACACTTTAAGATGATCTTTCTCACATATTTATAACTAAAATGGTGTCCCATATACAGTGTATAGCTGGAATAAAATCAGACTAACAGAAGATTCAAGGAACTACAAACTTACATGGACAAGAGCAGATATTTCCGAGATTATTTCTGAGATATTTTGAGATTTAGGTTGGTCTTATAGAATCTAATCTTCCACGAAAAATCCAAGAGTGTCATTACATTTATATACAGTCATAACTAATCACGTTCTGGCACAGTACTGACCTTCAAATAATAAAACAGTCAACTTTTTTTTTTTTTTTTTTAAATAAAACATTATCCCAACTTAACTTTGTCCTTCAAGAGTCAAAATTTTATCATATGCATTGCAGAAGTATATTTGACCAATATGGCAGCCTGGGTGTCAACATAAGATGTAAATGTAGTGTAAACATAAGATAATATGTGCAAGCTATCTTTTTAAACTGATACTTGCCCAGTTGACAAGTACGATCAATCATTCAACAATCGAAAAAACAATTAAAAAAAACAAAGAAACAAAATACCCTACTTCGATGACTTTGACAAGACAAACCTGCTAGGTGGATTCATTAACACGCACAGACAATAGTCAATCCTTTCAGAATCAGGAACAGGTAGGTATGCGGAAAAGCTGGAATGAGTCGAGCGTAAATCTGTCATTATATTAAGCTTCATGCTAGATCACCTTGCTCACCAAAATAGCAGCTCATAGACAAATACTCATAGTTGTTTATTCTGAGGGCACATACCTGATATGCTATGGATAAATGTATCATTTGTCCAACTATGCTACATAAAAATCATTTCCTACTATTACATAAGAAACCTTATCTGGATGTGATTAAATTCACAGGGGGTACTGGGGTAATTTATTATTTTACAGGTGCTCCTCAGTGAATTTATTTCCACCTGAAGTGGCCGTGCCAGTGTTTTCCTCAGGCCTCCTCTGAGAAAATTACAGGCTACACATACTAGTTACTTTCTCTGCAATTGTTGGCTGAAAAAAATAAAAGATGTTTGGCTGATTCTACTTGTGTAGTCTCGTTGCAGTCTGGTCGCACATGAACAGTGACCTTTCACAAGATATTAAGCATTCCCTGAGTCACAAAATGATAAATGGAAGCTTTTTGTACACTTTGTGATTATTGTTTGATTGAAATAAGAGCCAGCATATCTTCTCTACTCCAGTGCATACTTCTCAACACCTTTGGGATGAACTGGAACATCAACTGCACCACAGATCTCCATCTGAAAGCAATGCCAGATGTCGCCATGCTCTTGGTCCTGCATGGACAAATTCCCACAGTCACGCTCCAACATCTAGTGGAAAGCCTTCCCAGAGGAGTGAAGGTTATCATAACAGCAAAGAAGGACATTTGAAATGGGATGTTCAAAAAACACATTTGGGTGTGATGGACAGGTGTACGCAAACATTTGGCTGAGATCTTTTAACTTTACAACGCTTAGTTCTTTATAACTTAAGTGTATGTTGTCACATGTCTGCTTGCACACTAGAGACTAAATCCTGGTAGACTTAATTAAAAGTCTTCCATCCAGTTCACAAATAGGGATTAGAATCACATCATTAGGGTCATTCAGTGTATTTAAATGCACAGGTTTAAAATAGCCAGGCTATTAATTAGCCGAGGAACTATGGCATGTGTCTGCATGTGTGTGGTTTGTTGTGGGAGAGCCGTTTCTATCGTGAATCTATCCGCTGTCCTGTGCTTCTTCCTCTACAGGATCACAGACTCTGTTCCTCTTTCTTCAACAGTTTTATACACTCTACAGTGTAATGTGTACACATGGTGAAATGTTTGTGTGGTCTCACATTATAAAGGGAAGCCCTACGCTAACGGTAGCTTTGTGGGCTTGTAATTGGAAGGCTGGTGGTTTGGGGTACAGCATTGCTGGATAAAGCTTAAGAAAACAGCTATCAGGGCTACATTCTGCACTTACAGTCCTTAGCATATTCAGTTTATGTGCAGTTCTAATGTTAATCTTTACAACAATTCTAACAGATACAATGCAGGACCTATTTTGGATTCTTTGTATAGTTAAGACTTACTAAAAAGTTTCTCTGAACAGGAGACACTGGCTTCTAAGGTAGAAACTTTACATTGAATAAACCCATTTTTATAGTCTCAATAGAACTGCTCATTCCAGAAACTGCTCCAAATGCTGCAACAACTGTAGCCTTCATTATAACAATTTTAATCAGTCTGTGAGATCTAAAGGCTGCTATATTTTAAGACTTCAAGTATTGCGTTTATTGTGGAATAGCTGCTGTGAATTTAGACACAGAAGCATATCTTCTGGTCTACTGTTTGTTGATCATGCAAGTTTTTTAAGTAATCAGGCCAGCGTTGTCTCTTTCTAGTACCTCGCAGATCCAAAGTCTCATATACACAAATCTGTTCTCTAGAATGTAAATCTCTTATAACATTAACAAATTCTGCCAAAAGAGTCATAGAATCTTGACATTCTAACATCTCTGTGCATCCAGATTGCATTATTCATATCTGGACTGCTTTACAATTTTTGTTTGCAGTGCTTCTACATTAGATGGATGGTGTTTCTGTAGCAAGGGGGGCACAGTGGCTTAGTGGTTAGCACGTTTGCCTCATACCTCCAGGGTTGGGGTTCGATTCCTGCCTCCGCCATGTGTGTGTGGAGTTTGCATGTTCTCCCCGTGCCTCAGGGGTTTCCTCCGGGTACTCCGGTTTCCTCCCCCGGTCCTAAGACATGCATTGTAGGTTGATTGGCATCTCTAAATTGTCCGTAGTGTGTGATTGCGTGAGTGAATGAGAGTGTGTGTGTACCCTGCGATGGGTTGGCACTCCGTCCAGGGTGTATCCTGCCTTGATGCCCAATGACGCCTGAGATAGGCACAGGCTCCCCGTGACCCGAGAGTAGATCGGATAAGCGGTAGACAATGAATGAATGAATGAATGTTTCTGTAGCACTTGTATTACTCCCAACACCTCTGACATCCACATTCTTAGAAAGTATGTTGCCTCAACTATTTGCCAACTGATTAAAGTCAAAAAGGTCTTTTAAAAAGCACTAGACAAATATAAGGCTGGTTACAATAGTGTGTGTAGATCACCCGAGTAAAGAAACATGTCTGAGCATGTAGAAAATTCACAGCCAAATGCATGCAAAGAACAACAGACTTAAATAATACATCCGCTGGGCTTCTAATTAGGTTAACATGGGCACACATAGCCACATTTGTGGGATATTCATGTGCATACACACACACACACACACACACACACACACACACAAACATACACACATTCAAGGGCAGACATGCTCTTGGTGCATGAACATACTCTCAGCCAGACATCTGTGTCAAATCGAAAAAATGGCAAACTCCAGAAGCATTCCTCATCTGGACTGCATAAAGTACAGAAGAAGTGGAGAAGAGGCAGAAATAAAGCATGGACTAGGAACAAACTAACTACAAGAAAAAACACTTCACACACACCGACACACCTGAGAGCAAGTCACACGCTATTCTCAGAGCTAATCCACAAGGTTGACTTGAACAAGCTAGACGCTAGTCAAACAAACACAACCTCTCTCTCACACACCCACACCCATGTCACTGTAACCTTAAGCCAGTGCAGGTGTACTTCACCTTCACCACAACCACATTCATTCTTCGTAATAATGCTACTTAAGAAGAACAAACAAGCACTGAGGAGAGCATCAGAGGGCTTGGAAGATGACGCATACAGATCTGTCAGACCTGTGTTACAAAGAAAGCATTGGAGTGGGTCCACCTCCGCCGAATAAACTCCAGCAAAAGATTCTATCTAATAACGGTCATCCATCATGGAGGGGCCACAGGGTGGTCTGACTCTAGCAGCTCCAGCCATGCGTGTTTGATATAAGGCATGTGTAGGTGCTTTACAGGAGTCACGCCACAGAGAGCTTTACTTTAATTTGGTTGATAGCAGTACATGATAATATTATAGATCCACTGTCTCTATGTTTAGAAAGAATGATTTAAATGTTAACGCTATTGACAAGAAGTGTTCCTTGCAGAGAAAGAAAACCTTGCATGTATACTATGAAAAGTTTACTATGGAAATTTGCCTTATTATTTATTTATTATACTATGCTCTAATAAAGCTTTTTTCAGATAAAAAATGCATTTCGTGAATGTGTTTACCTTAACTTTATTTCAGAGGAGGATGTTAAGCAAAAGAAATGAAAATATAAAGTGTGTGTGTGGTGGGGGGGGGTGGGGGGTGGGGGGGGTTCCAGCATGCCTATCCCATGATGCTCATCTCAGGAATGCAAGCTGATAATGATGTTTTAAAATTGTAGATTTGACCCATGGCACCTCTGGAAACTAAACTGGGATCAGGAAAACAAAAGCATACTTCATGAGCACATCCTTCCCACTGAATTATCTATAGCTCCATCTTTTTTTCCATCGTGTTTTTAACACATGAGCAGGAGCGGTTTCATACTCTGCAGTTCTGCTGGTATGGAATCTCTCGAGCGTTTTGGTGCAGATCCACTTGGCCTGAGTTGGGAGAGGGCATGCCAGTCATTCCAGAGCTAGAGCTCTCTAAGTGTACACACTCACATTAACAGGAATCGGGGTCCCTGACCCACTGATGAAGGGACTTTCATCCATTTATGTCTAGTTTTGTAGAGCAAGACTCACCTGCATGTGTGGGACACATATGCTTCTAGAGGACATTTAACTAAACATTAAACTGTAAATAATCATGAATAATCATTTTTTGGAGAGAAATGATCAACTATAAAATTAAAGAGAGAACATCTGCAACATCTTATCATCCAGATATACTACTGTATTAGAGTCCATAAGAAAGGCAAAGACAAAAGAACTGTTAAAATGCACTAAAAACATTCACAACTGAGAATGTGGAATTATTTTTACTCCATTATGCATCCAAAAAAAGCTAGTTAGCTCGATCTTGAGCTTTTTAATGCATTTAGCTTCATCAATGCGAGAAAGCATATTTAAACAATGAATGATGCCTAAACTTACAGATTTGTACTACTTTACATATTTTTTCTTTCAATTTTTTCATTTTAGACACGCAAATTAAACATCTCTCTAACTCACACACAGACACACACACACACACACACACACACACACACACTCACACAAACTCTAGCTATTACACACACATATTTCATTAAAGGCCTTTCATTCAGCCTGCCAGTAGAAAACATCTGGATGAAAATAATGACCTACACTCACTGCACACATGCGCAGCACGAAAGAATTTTATGTTCCCGATTACCGCCATTGTAATGAAAAGTTGCAGGCCACCAGTGCAATAACACCAAAGTACATTTAAGCTCTACACAAACACAAGCATGCTCTCTGCAAGGACAAATAAATTCTTCCAGCCCCTATTCAGTAACACAAAGGACACTTCATGTGTCACACAACACTCACAATGGAAAGAACTACAGAGCCGGAGACTATATGTGTCCAAACTGTGCCTTGTGCACTGAGATTAAGTTACACCTGTGCTGACTCGGAGAAAGACAAGCAGAGAAATGGAAGGACTCTTATGCAGCATTGCCCACATGGACCCAAGGGCAGTGTGTATACATGTTTATACAGGTCTGTGCAGGCATCACCCTGGAGCTGGGCATGAACAGAAGTTATGTAAGGATAAATCCTGTTATATCTATGGCTTAATCCCTAAATCATGAAATCAGGGTTGAGCTGTGGTGTCTGTAGTGAAAGTGGTGAAATGTTTTGCCTCTGATCTCTACGTGGGCTTTCACACTGGCAGTTGTGTCCAAAACAGAGCACGCAAGAAATATTGCTAATGTGAACGCTTTAGTAAACTGGGAAGTGCACAGTGGTACAGAACCCAAGACTACCTTGGTTCGGTTGCAATGTACCATGACCCTCGTGAATGCGAATGCGACTCGGGGCTGCATTTGTTCAGGCAGCAAAGTAGCCTGTGCATGTGTTTTAGCTGAAGACATCATTAGTTTACACAACATACGTGTATGATGAGTGGCAAGGGAACGCTGTGGGACACAAAAGAGGTATGTTAAGAATGCAAGATATATGCACTCACACACAAGTTTCTAAAAGCATGATTAAAAACATACATAATTATCAACAGTCATTTCTTCTGTATTTTCTTTCAGTAGATTCTGATGATTAATAATGACTATATAATAAGTCTCTGGTTCAATCCTGAGCTCAAGCTACTGTGTGTGTGTGGCATTTCTGTGTAGACTCTCCCTGTGTCCATGTCTTTGGCTATATATATATATATATAAATTATATTACTGTTGTTGTACATCCGTGGAGATATTCCGTAACTCCCCATGTAACGTTATTGCTGCTATAAACTAACCTTCATTCCCGCACTAGTCTTCTCTTTTTCTCTCTTTTGAAGCCTTCTAACCTGAAGAAAAAACTACTGACCTGTTACCACTGACACTGAAGACTCTTTCCATCTATATTATACATCCATCTCCTACAGAAAGCATCACTATATTTCCTTTGTTGAAATAAAAACCCATTTATTATCAGACTTAAAATATACAGCATGTCAAATTTTTTGCTGAATGTCCTGTGAATCAGTTCCTATACAAACAATAACGCACTAGAATGAGCGAATTAATATAACCCTGTGATTTGCCTCGCACATTCTCTTAACATCTAGCTAATCAGATTCAAAAATACAAAATCGCAGTGGTATAAAACTTGATACTCAGCTGATCAGTCCTTTTATTCTGACTGTATCTTATAAATACAGGCGGAGGCATCGAGCTGACCGGGCTATGCGCCAGATTTATATCATGCTGTTAAATCCTGAGATTTAGGCTTGCACCTGTGGGAACCGTGATGTGCTTTTTGTTTGTGGAGTGAAGGAGGCTCCAATAAAACTTGCAACCCATCATGTCCGAAACCAGGAACAATTCCCTGTGGACGTCATACTGCAAATGAATAACTAGGATGGAAACAAACGAAGGCTTGGCCAAACACACACACACACACACACACACACACACACACACACAAATACTTTCCACTGAGCTGTGTTTTTGTACCTCTGCTTGACTCGAACAATGACCTGATCTTAGGGAATACATTACTACTCTGTGAGCTGTTAAAAGTTGTTAAAAAGGAGACAAAGGGGAGCGAGATCAATTCTACAGACAGAACTGCAGCCAGCATATCATTCAAACATGTACAACAGGGATTACATACATCACTCGCTCCTTTCAGCCGAACAAAACGACCTAATAGTATAATCTTTAGCTAAAAACATGGTTATGATTTCAAATGTAAGAGCTGATTCTCAGAGATTTGCATGGTAGATGCTCCACATCTGGCATTAAAATGTTATTACTAATGTTATAACATTTAAATATTATAACAAATACATCACTGATTTGATGAAAATTTACAGAATCTCTCAAAGACTGTGTTTATGACATTTATGGAAGGAGTCTCTAATGTTATGCATTTAAATAAAATGACTTGCTTGCCGTTTATTAAAAAAAAAAGTATTTTATGACCTTTAGCTGGAGAAAACACACACGCCACCACTTAATCATACAGAACCTTGGTCTTTTCCAGTGTAAAGCTAAGCAAACACAATGTAAGTGTTTGCACATTATCAACGTGTGCGCAGTTACAAAAGGCGCTGCAAATAACCGTATACACAACACACACACACTTCATCTCATGACCTTAAACCTCTTCCAGTTTCAGTCTTGAACTGTAGCTACATCCTCTCACTGCTGTGTATAGACTTGTACTCAGACAAAACACACATGAGCTGTGGTGTTAAACTCACTGCGAATCATTTCTATTACTGTCTATTACCAAACCATCAACAATCAGACCTACGAATTTGCCCAAGTATATGTAGAAGGCGCTTCCCAGCAAATCCAATGACCAAATAGAGCAGAAGACAGAGGTGTCGCTGCGTAAGATTAATCACAGAAGCCAGGCGTTACTGTGTGTATAAGCCAACAGAAGAGGAAATGTAAACTAGCTGCACTCATACGAGTGATACAGCAACAGACGGCTCAGCGTTTTACATGCTGGTTTGCAACATGAAGCGGTAATTTTGGAAAATTGGAAAATTAATAGGATCGGTTTTATAATATGAATTAAAACTACTCCCATGCTCCAATTCTTAGCTCTCACAATTCGACACAAAAATAGAAGAAAAACGGGGATCCTGAGTGTCACAACAGAGAAACATAGCCCTCTGTGGTTGGGGGCAAATGCTGCAAAATTGTTCATGCTCTATGGGTGTGAGTGAAAGCATCCTCACTCTCTCCTGTCAATCTCAGTGCCACTAACCAATCACGGTCATCTGTGAGTCCATGTATGTGGAAGAGGACAGACAGCGCTTTCCTCTGTATGTGTTACGCAGCTCTGTGATGCAGCATGAGCAATAGATTGAAAAAATGTGGCTGGCTGTCAGAGGTTTATGTGGCAGCTGTCGTATAATAAAAAAAAATTGTGTGTTAATGTAACTCTCTCTCTCCCCTTCTCTCACTCCCCTTCTCCAGCTCACTCTCTCTCCCATCTCATATACTCTCTCTTCCCTTCTTTCACTCACTCTTCTTCTCTCCCCTTCTCTTGCTCTCTCTCACCCTTCTCACACACACACACACACTCTCTCTCTCCCCTTTCTCTAACTCACTCTCTCCATCTCCCCCTTCTGTCTCTCTCTCCCCCTTCTCTTGCTCTCTCTCTCCTTCTCTTCCCTTCTCTTGCTCTCTCTCACCCACTTCTCATACACTCTCTCCCTCTTTCTTCCATTCTCACTCTCTCTTTCTTTCCTTCTCTCTCTCTTGTTTGTAGCTGTTGCTGCTTTGGGAGAAATGAGTGTTGTGACTGCACCAGATGCCCCTTCTCTCATTCCATCTCCCTGCTTCTCTCTCTCTCTCTCTCCCCTTTTATATCTATCTATCTCTCTCTGTGTATGTCCCTCTGTGTGTGTGTGTGTGTGTGTGTGTGTGTGTGTGTGTGTGTGTGTGTGTGTGTGTGTCTCCCCCCCCTCTCTGTCCCTCTCTCTTGTTTGTAGCTGTTGCTGTATTGGGAGAAATGAGTGCTATGGTTGCACCAGATGTCAGAGTAACAGCTGTTGAGAAACAGGTAGAATGGCAGACAGGAATGGAGAAGCAAAAGCAAACTGTAGACAAAATCTTGTCCACACTGCTGGGGAACTCCAAATAAAAACTTGCACTAATGACACAAGATGGTGCACGTTGATTGGGGTTGAGCTCAGCTGAGATGTTTCTATTTCACTTTTCCACTGTCTTTTTCCCTTAGTCATGTTTTACTTGGTAAAAACTGGAATAGTCCAGTCAAATACACACACTGAATACTGAATGTGATACCAAAGTTCACATTGCTTTCTCAGAACAGGAGCGAATGTGCAAGATCATGCATGAGATCACTGCATCACTACATACACACATATACATTTGTGTGTGTGTGTGTGTGTGTGTGTGTGTGTGTGTTTATCTGTGCCCATGGAAATCCCAAGTCTTGTCGTAAATGTCAACTACGTTTGTGGTGTGACTCATACACACCACTGAGCTACTGCTTACATTGCAAACCAGCAGAAATCTCATAGCAACTAGGAGCTTGATCATGCCAGGAATGTGTTGATTTCTTTCACACCCCAACAGGCAGGCATTCTACAGAGGCCTCGGGCAGTGTTTCTGAGGAGGAAAAAAAAAAAACAGCTGCCTTTGATTAAAAACTTGACAGAAAACCTTGACGAGAGGCTGTGGTTGATGATGATAAAAGTATTGTGGGGGAGGAGTGCAGGAGTGTTGGACGCCACATGTTCTCGGAAGTGATGCATGAAACTTGTTCGCGTATGTCTCCAGGAATAAACTCCAGGAGTTTTCTCAAGTGACGTCATATTCTTCATTCACAACAAATGAATAGACTGTTAAACTTAGAGGTTTAAAGTTTGCAGTCTGAAGACGAAAACAACAGTGACGACCAGTTTTAAAGAAACCTGAATCACTTTCCCCAGAAAACAGTTTGGGGTCACACACACTTCCACCATGACTTACAGCTCTCAATGTTTCCAGCTTTCATATTTAATGCGGATTTATTCAACTGTTGGAACTTGCATGTACAGATATCATTACTGAGACAGACAATAACTCTGTTCTAAACGACCTACTCCACACTATGCACGTCTAGTGTTGTAGAAAGGTTATAGAAAGAATTTTAGAAAGGTAGTGTCGTTTTAATAGGCACACTTCAGCATTTATTTTATTTATTTATGTTGTTTTTTTAGTAGCTGGAAGTATGAGCCGTTTCCCAGTCGATGGCAGCCAAAAGCAAGCTCTTACCAAGAGCGGAGCAGGCAGGAAATAAGTAATTAAATAAATCCATTCAGTTCCATGTTAACACAAACCTACACAGCAATCTACCATTCAACCAAGACAAGTTTCCACAAGTATCAAGCAAAGAACCCGTCCCTGACATTCAGGTCAATCACTTCCCACTACAGTCAGGAAACTAGTCTGTGACTCTGGAGGAAAAGGAACTATGAGCTGCACTTCCTCTGCACTCTGCCTAAAATCCGACTCTCAAGCTGTCAGAGAAATGGACCTGAAACTCCCTGCTCAGGATCTGGAGTGAAGCAGAAGAGCACAAGCAGGGGAAGGAGAGGGGGGGGAAATCCCCCTTCTTTGGAATAAACACAGTGATCTGGCACTGCGATTGTGATCGCCACAGGCGGTGATAAACATGAATCCATAAACTCGGTGGAAAGATGATGGAAATCGGAATGCTGGCTGGTAAATTTCCAGTCTTGCTTGAAGTATTTTGTCACGCCGTGCTGCTCGATTGTCCACACAGCAAGGACGATAGCTGTGTATGGGATTTTAGTAATCTGAGAAGTCTGAATCTGAAGTTCACTCGCCATTAACTAGATCTCTCCTCCTCCCAGTGTGCATGGGAAGTTTGCATTCTGGCTCTTTCCACCTTCAGTTAAAAAAAAATAAATAAAAATAAAAATTCAAAATTTCTCCATATTGGTTTCATTCTGAAATACTCTCTCACGCAACCAACCCATGACAAACACAAACTCATGATAAATAATCCACAGTTTCATTTAATAGCTAGAGTTATGGGGAAAAGGATTGCGTCTTAGAAGCACGGCCCTCCTGATCACTCACATACTAACTCACCCGATTCAGTTGTGCAATGTGAGAATTTAACTCATTAATATTTACTCATGTACTCATGCATTTTCGAAACATCGCCTTTCCAGACTTCAAAGGAATACTCAATTTCCCCCACCTCCCCCCCGCCCCGAAACCAAATCACTACCTTCTCAATCTGACACATATGTGACTAAGAGAGAAAAAAAACTCCAAAACGATTCCCAGAAATAAGAAAAAACAGAAATTCTGTTCATCAAAATTCACTTATGTGCAGTGGACACAGTTTAGGGTGAACAATCCCGGAGTTCTCCTTTAAACTGGATCTGGAAGAGTGAAATGGGAGAAGGGTAGAGAAGAGGGTTAACCAAGAGTCGACTCCACAATCGCAACTCGACAAACCAACACTCGGGACGTGGAAAACTTTGTCAATTTGACCTGTGAACCTTGACCTTTGTAAAACCCGTGACTGAGCAAAAGTCGCACTTAAAAGACACGATGACAGAAGGAAGAGTTCGATCTGTCTTTTGTTTGCAGGCTTGGAGCTGTGCTCCTTCACACTACCTTTGTGTTCTTGCTCAAAGCACCATGCTTTGTGTTTTTATGTTTCTTGAGTAACAAGAACAAGATGGTTTCCTTGCAAGATGAGTCAAAAGTGGTGTTCAGACTGAAATTGGAGAGTAAAACACACAACTTCTGCCTCCTTCTCCTCCCCCAGGACTACATTTAACCTACTTCTCTTTGGCACTGGCTTCCAGACTCAGATTCCCGGGCTTTATCAACGCTTCCCTTTCTTTATGCAGAATAATAACAGTCCCATATTACAGAGAAAGAAAGATAGAGAGGGAAGAAAAGAAACGTGGCAGCCTGCTAAACGCCACAGCAGTGATCCGAAGTTCGCTTATCTTCAGAAGAGTTTCAGCTGTTTTGATTTAAGTATCGCAGACATATTTAAACAGCTAACAATTAACACGACCAAAACGACACCAAGCTATGTGGGTCATTTCATTGTGGCTGTTCTGTCTCAAGGATTTGTTTAAATTACATTTTGAACAGATAACTCCTCTTGGAAGGCTGATGCTGATTAGTGAATTTGGTGTTTGGGTCAAATTGTTAACCACTGTGCTAGATTCACATTTTCCATCTAAAAGGGAGACTTTCAGTAATTCAGAACTTTGGGAAGCCTGGCAGCTGTTAGTGATATCCTGAAATGGGTTTGAGTCATTGAGCATTATAACATTTATAATATTAATATTGTACTATTCATCACAATAAGCTTATATATTACATATTATTATATATTTTAAATAACAAATCGACTAGCAGCTGATGTGATGCTTAAACTGTGAATCTAATCTGTAAAATGTATTTAAAACTTTTTAGCATTTTTTCAGTGTTATCATTAGTGTGATTTTTAAGGAATATTTTTGAAGTAACTGTAGTCTTTTAAAGCATTATAATATAATGAATGCATTGTAATGCACAATCTACACAGCTAATTAAACCCCTCACATCCAACATAATTGTTCAGCCAGAACTTGGAACTAGCTAGTTGGACACTAAATAATCAAGAACACGCAATGCCACAACCAGCCCAAACTTTATTCTTTTCTTTCTAACAGCATTAAAAGTGCTTAATAAATGAAAAGTCATACTTTTTCCTCTGATATAAGAACTAAAGAGCAGCACGTCAATGTGAATCCATTTATAGTTACAGTTAATTTTGTGGAACGTCTGAGAAACAAGTTCCTGATACCACTTTCATTATAACAGCTCAACAGTTGCTCCCTTAACAATCCCTCAGCTTCCATCTATTCCTGTATTCAAGCTAATAATTAGAAAAAAGGTTCTCTGTCCCGGAAGAAAGAAGTTCCAAGTTAATACCAGAGGGCCAAAAAATTTAATTTGCAGCCTGTTTTGTTGTGTCCATAGGGCTTTTCACACTTGAATTGTTAATCCTGGGTCATCCTAAACCCAGGATAAACTGATTCCTGGATTATCTATAATCACATTTCACACTGAAGACATCCAGCCCAACTGCAACTGCATTGTTGATGTTACAACGTCAACATTACATATTATACTTTATTGTAATGTTTGTTTAAATGGAAAATTAACAAAATGTCATGTTTATAGTCAAAAATAAAAACCCGCCAGTTGCATCAAAAACCATCCCAAATTTTATCAACGCATCTGGCAACACTGGCTGCTGTTTACATGATTGTAGCTAACCTAGCTAGCAATTTCTCTCACACAAAGGAAGATATATTTTTAGTAAACTATCTGCCAAACTTCATAAAATACAACAAAAAACAAAGTTTTCCTCATCACTTACATTAACTCGTTATCTAGCTAGCTAGTTAGCTTAACACAGATGCTGTGGCTGGAATGTTCTAGTGTCTTTTTTTAGTGAAATCACATAACATTTCAATTGAATTGTTTTTTTTAGCACATACTGAACTACTGAGCAATTCTTTATTTTGCACTGAGCTTAAAAAAACATCCATTTAGAAGGAGTTCCCATGAGTTCTGAGGTATTCTTAGCATATAGTGAATAAAATCAGTGTAGAAATGAACAGACCCAGGGTTATTTACGAGTTATTATAGTTATCTCCTTTCTATAATAGCATGTACAGAAAATTGAAGGCTAATCTCACAGCATAGCTCCACAAATAAGATGCTAATAATAACTTGCCCTTTTATATTGCTCAGTAAACCCTCGATCCACATCTTGCATACAAATACACATAAGTGTATGGCTATAAAAGTTCAGTGTGTGTGTGTGTGTGTGAGGGAAACACTCAACACAAGATATTTTCAGTAACCGGCTGCCAGGATTATGGGCTTCACTCAAACCAAACTCCCTCACAGGAAAGACGTGTAAAAATATATATATATAAACTGGAGACACAGTCTTGGAGAAAACAAACAAAAAAGCAAACTCAAAAGAGAGGGAAAAATAACAGCTTCCTGAGGCTAACTGCTACTACAATGAGCTCAGATTGCTAAACCCTTCACAGATCTGTGATTTCTAGTTTGTTGTTCATAATTCTTTTTTAGTTAAAGGGATACTCCAGTGTTTTGTCATCCTCTTCTGAAAAGTTGATAATGGTTAAACAAATGGACAAATAGAGCGAATTGGTATAGCGTCTACCAGCGGGAATAAAGACGCTAGAGCGTATACACCGATCAGGCATAACATTCTGAGCACTGAGAGGTGAAGTTAGCAATGATGATCTCCTCATCATGGCACCTGTTAGTGGGTGGGATATATCAGGCAGCAAGTGAACATTTTGTCCTCAAAGTTGATGTGTTAGAAGCAGGAAAAATGGGCAGGTGTAAGGATTTGAGCGAGTTTGACAAGGGCCAAATTGTGATGGCTAAACGACTGGATCAGAGCATCTCCAAAACTGCAGCTCTTGTGGGGTGTTCCTGGTCTGCAGTGGTCAGTATCTATCAAAAGTGGTCCAAGGAAGGAACCGTGGTGAACTGGCGACAGGGTCATGGGCAGCCAAGGCACATTGATGCATGTGGGGAGTGAAGGCTGGCCCGTGTGATCCGATCCAACAGACAACACATTTGTTGTCAAAAGTGTAAAGCTACTTGCTTTACTTACTATGGCAACCAGTAGTAGGAACGCTTATTGACAACTTCATAGTAATGCGACAGATAGCTGAAAAAACATGAAACACCTTAACTAATAACTTCTTAGCAAGTGCTAGTAATTCTGGTTAACCTACACTAAATAGATGAATTAAAAGATTCAAGAAGTTTTTATAAATTTATGAATACGCTCCACAAACGTCAGACATTTTATTCAACGTCTACTGACAGAATTCAACACTCAGTAAAAATGCACTTGGAGTAAAAACAGGCTTTCTGGTCATCTCTTAGTGATGAAATTAGAAACGTGCAATTACAACTACAAATGCTGGAATATCCCATTAACTGAACCATCCAGATCCTCCTCATCTCACTGGTGTGTGCAGATCAAGCGTTTCTGAGGGTGGATGAAAAGAGAGAAGCAGAAAATTGGATCTTAGTATAAAGTAGACACACCTAAACTACTCTCCAGGAATACAGCAGTGTCTAACTCCTACCCAAATCCTAACCTAATGTGTGCTTCATGTAGATAAATTATAATCCTTCTCCATGTTTCTGTGTTTATCGTTCAAAAGCATGTTGCAGCATTGTTTTGAGAAGTCTTGGTGGTGAATTAGAGCGAGACGTTACACACGACATGGAGCAGTGAAATGGAGCACATGCATAACGGATGAAAAAGTGCGAATGTTTGCCATGCACACGCTAAAGAAACGTCCGATAAAGTGATAAATGTTTTTTTTCCTTTCTTTTTAATCAGCTGGGAATAACAGCCAGTGTGTGGTACGGTCAGTAATGTGGGCTTGTGGTGTTTGTAGGACAGAGATAAGGGAAGCCTAGAGGTTTTTCACAACACCACAGGGGCCAAATCAGCAAAATGCTAAGGGCAGATAAGGCATGAGTGTGAGTGTGTGGATTTATAAACCTTCAAATCTCAGTGCCAAATGCGCAGCCCTGTTCCTGTTTTATGGTTGCACTTGAACAACCTTCTATTCTCATACTTTGCAAAGATTCAATTTATCTCTCGCCCTCTCTCTATAACAGAAGCTCACTGATCTGGAAAATGAAAGACATTAGATAGCTACTGATCTGGGAAAAGGAAAAGGAATTACAGAGCAAAGGAGATGCGGAGGGAGCAAGAGAGGGGGGGGCAGAAAAGAGAGCAGAAAAGAAAAGAGACAGACAGGCAGGCAGACAGACAGACAGACAGAGAACCAGACAAAAACACGGGGGGGGGGGGGGGGGGGGCAGAAAAGAGAAGAGGCAGACAGACGAAGAGAACCAGACAAAAACACAGACAGAGAGAGAGAGTAAGAGAGAGAGAGAGAGAGAGAGAGAGAGAGAGAGAGAGAGAGAGAGGGGGGGCAGAGCAGAAAAGAGAAGAGACAGACAGAGAGAGAGAGAACCAGACAAAAACACAGAGAGAGAGAGAAAGAGAGATTGAGACTATGGAGTCATGACAATAAGCAGATCCTCCGATTTAGTTCTGCTATAATCTAAATCCTAATCTCAAACTGCTAGTTCTTAGCTACTAGATTTATTGTGGTTTTCCATCATTATGATATAGTATTGTAACTGATTTAAACCTAAAAGCAGATGTACCCTGATCTGCTAGCTTTATCCTTTTTGATCGCATAACAGAACCCGTAAAAAAAAGATACAAGCGGGATCACATGCAGCTGGGTGAAAAAATAGATCAAAACTAGATCATATATATGATCAATTTCAGCACTTGTTGCACTTTTGGAACGGTAATCATGAGTGATGCTTGTTTGCTTTGGGTGTGTGCAGGTGTGTACAGGTGTGTACAGGTGTGCGTGTGTGTGTACTGAACTGATACTGGGTGTTCAGCCATTGATCATGACTGAATGAGTAACCATATTCCAGACATATGAATCAATAATTTATTTACACTTTAATGTAAGCATGATCTTGTGTGTGTGGCACATTCTTTAGTTACATCAACATCAGAGATAGGATAGAGTCCATGCTGTTACATCAAAAAATGTGACAAACACTTCAATCACTGCTATGTGTGTGTGTGTGTGCGTGTGCGTGAGAGAAAGAGAGCGCAAAACAGGAAATATCCTGGAGCAACAACTCTAGAATGATTACAATTACAGTCTAACATCATAACATCCACATATCAATGGGGTCTAACAACAGAGGCACACAGATACATACACACGCACGCACAGAAACGTGCACACACATACATACACAAACACAGACACATACACACACATACAGATACATACACACACAGAGATGCACAGATACATACACACACACACACAGAGACACACACAGATGCATACACACGCAGAGACACAGATACATACTCACACAGACACAGATACATACACACAGACAAATATAGATATACACACACACACACACACACACACACACAGATACATACATACACAGAGATACACACACGCACACACAGACACACACAGATAAGCACACACAGAGACACTCTTGCTAGAGGGTTTCCTAGACAACCCCAGCCACTACACACATCCCCACACTGCACATAAACCTACAGCTTTGATTTTCAGAAGACATTTTAATCATTCATCACTCCACTTGAAGCCAGAAACCTCCTGCCAGATCAGCTAGACTCAAACATATACACATCATATATACACTTTTTAATACGTCGGCTCCATTTTTATTTCATTCCATCTAAATTCCTATAAAAATCCATCCGTACGATGAAAACAGCAACACACCTCACTACTGTGGACATTGTGTTGCCATGAATACAAGAATCCCTCCGGTCTGTGAATCGTGGATAAAGCACCAGTTCAAACATCAAAGTCTTTACACAACAAAACAACAAGCAAGGAATTCATCCGCACTGAAAGTGTGTTAATTGCTTATACTGGGTTATGCCCTGCACAGCACTGCAGTCTTATGACAGAGGACTTTGCACTTTCTGGTTTCTTAGTAACACGACTTGCTGCGGTTTTTTGTTGTCTGATTAACTTCAAGAGACAGGAAAAAGGAAAGGATGCTGAGGCAAAGACTGTCTACCGCTGTTAAAAAAGTGAGCGAGAACAGGAACTTGCTGTCTCACGAACAGAACACCAAACACCCTTAAATGTGCGTCTTGTAGTTGATAGAGAGAACAGAACAGAAGAACTGCAGTGTAAGACGAAGAAACACTAAGCCATCTTGCATCATCCTGCTCCGTCATTGATTACTGACCAAACACTACAAGCCCTGACATGTTCTATGCCTTAGTTGATGAATTATGAGGATTTTGAGGAGCACAGTTTAATGTGCTTTGACATGTCTTTCGGACGTGTTGTACCCATCAGGTTCTCAAACGTGTTTGTGGGGCTGCCTCGCCAACCACAAACATGCAATCGATCTACTGATGTGCCAATCCGCCAATCTAACAATGTGCTGTGACACGAACAGTGTGTAATGTTACAGTTCCGCCAGGATTTTGCAATTTTGTGATAAGAGAAATTAACACAAAAGAGTGTAGTGTAACAAACTCCCCAATATTCAAAGGATATTGATTTGGGAATGTGCGATCTGGCTAAGGCCCTCTTTGATTCATGTTCACCGTCTGTACACCAATCAGGCATAACATTATGACCACCTGCCTAATATTGTGTTGGTCCTCCTTTTGCTGCCAAAACAGTCCTAACCCGTCATGCACTGTGTATTCTGACACCTTTCTATCAGAACCAGCATTAACTTCTTCAGCAATTTGAGCAACAGTAGTTCGTCTGTTGGATCGGATCACACGGGCCAGCCTTCGCTCTCCATGTGCATCAATGAGCCTTGGACACATATGACCCCGAGGCTCTATGTTCACTTGCTGCCTAATATATCCCACCCACTAACAGGTGCCATGATGAGGAGATAATTAGAGTTAATCACTTCACCTCTCACTGCTCAGAATGTTATGCCTGATCAATGTAAGCTTGAGTATGAGGAAGAGGGCAGATTGCGTTTTTCCCCCCCAGAGTGTTGCACACCATCCAGTGACACAGCATGTGCAGCGTATCAGAAAGATGCAGATGTTGGCTTCGCATGTCTCAGAGGAAGCAGGTTTGCCTTCCCAATCCTCGGTTGGTGGCTGTCGTGCGATAGGAGAGAGTTAGCTAATGAGTGTGATTTAGCAGAACCAAATTGTAGAAGAAAAGAGTTTAGAAATTAGGTTTGAAACTCAAATCGATCACCCACTTCCTTTTTGCTCTTTGCTTTTTTTATTTGAGTTGTTCCACTTTGCTGTTAACCCACATTCAGTTACTTTATGCCAGACTTTCAACAGCCCATTTTGGTTTGATAATGATGAGATATATATATAAAACTTTTTTTTTTTTTTTTTTTATACACGTCAATGTTCCTGAACCGATAAACTGCAACCCAAACAACCACCCTGCTGTCCTCCAAGCAGTTCCCTCTCCTCAGCTCCCAGCCACGGCCATTCTGGATGAAATCTGAAGCGGATACTTCATCTTCATCTCAAGTGCCGAGCTCCTCTTTCACCATGTCAACTCATGCGTGTCTTCGCTGTTAAACAAAAAGGAGCTCGGCTTTTGTTGATCGGCCACCTCGCGAGCACAAGCCACCAGGATAAAGAGGGAGGGAATTAGAAATATGAGAGAAAAGAACTGGGGAGGGAGGGAAAGAGAGAAAGAGATGGAACAGTGTGGCTTAGAGGGACAAAAAGCCCTCTGTGGGTAGTATCACTCGAGTCTCAATGCGTTTCTCTCTCTCTCTCTCGGGCTGCTTCTGTGCTTTCTCTCCCGATGCCCTTTATCTTCGCTTCTTTTAGGTTTGTGGCTATAAAGCAACATGCATTCGGTCTGCTCTGCATACGCCACCCTCTCCTGCCATCTCTCCATCTCTTTTGAAGGAATGGTAATGAGTTCGGGACATAACCCCTACATGCCTGGGCTCAGGAGACAGACGAAGCATTGTGCAGGATGAATGCAGCAGGGCATTGCAGTGCAACAAGTACACAAACGTGCCTGGCACTGCCAGGGAATCAGCACTACCACGCCATGCCATGTGCCCAAAAATACCATCTGAACACCCACATCCTGAGACAAAACCCCATTTCACACAAGCTGCACAAAACAGACATCTTCTTAGACTTGATATGAATATGCATGTTCACCTAAAGTGACCCACAATGGTAAAAAATACCCATTACTGCATACATGCAGCTGAACAGCACACAAAACAAATTTCCAGCGGGAAGCATTTATATACCCAAAACCACACATGTGTACCGTTAACCCCGTTAACACTCCATGCAAAAATGCTGCAAATCTGCACCTGGGTGTCTGTCTGCTAAGAGTGAACTGCTAGCCTCAAATCCAACCGATTAAAAAAAAAATGTTTTAATCTCTGTTAAGTGACTATACGGAAGATTACCATACAGCAAACTAACAAAAGAAATACAGAAAGCCTTAAAAATACCTCCTCTTACTGTACTGTAGGGAAACGATGACACAGAGAAGGAAATGTTTGTTTTTATTGTGGTTTGCTGAACAGCTCATAAAAGATCATTTCAGACCAAATCGTCACAGTCTGGCAGTTCACCTGCTCGATCACACCTGATTCATTTTAACACTCAGTGACAGGGAGAGGAAACAGCTATATTTGGGCTACAAAAACAACACAACATACTTTGCGTGTATTTGTGAAGCAACACTTCGATTTAGCATTTTAAGAGGTGCGCAGATTAACATAAGAATATAATCTATTTCAAAAACTGAAATATGAGATGGTCCAGAGGTCTCTGTCTAACAGAGATCAGAGGTCTGACATATTTCTCACTATCAGATCAGAAAAGCCAGATATTTCTCACTGACTGAACTCAGACAACTGAATGTTACGGTGTCTAGCAGCGAAGATCGAATACATCGATGATAGAAAGCCGAGCCTGTTTGAGGTCTGACGATCTAGAAATGTCACTAATAGAAAATATAAAAATCCAAACATCTCTCACTCAGAGACTGAAAAATCCAGACAACCCTAATAGAAGACAGAAAACCCAGATATCACTCTCCGAGAGATTAGAAGGTCCAGATTTTTCTAAGAGGTACAAAGATACAGATAAGCCTAGATGAATTCAGAAGTAGATAAAGATGAGATGGGATCATGAAAACTGTCTAATTTCCATGTCTCATATCAGAAGATCTCCACTAATGAAGGTTTATCTTAGAGATGATGAAACGGTCCAAATTTCTTTAGTAAATTATAATCCAATTGCCATACCTATCTAAGAGAGACCAAATATTCTACATAGCCTTCTTATCTCTAGCTCTGAAAAGGTCTAGATCAAGAAAGCCCCATGATTCAGATTCCTAGCAGAGAAGGGTCCAAGGTGCATGATGGCAACAGAAATCTCAAGTCTTTCTCCTACCTAGATGACGAGATGACAAAGTCTCCTCCTTCCAAAAGTCGGATTTTGCAGAAGAGCATCCCGTTGATAAACGGCACAGCCGTCAGCTCTTCTAGAGTGAATTGGACCTGGAACTTGAACTTCTTCTTCTTCATTAAAAACGCCATGGTGTTTGTAAACTGGAGTATGAAGCCGCTGGGTGAATTTAAATAAAGAGGTAGGTGATGGTTGGCTTGGTTAATCTGGCGCCTGGAAGTCCTCCTTCTTTACGCCTAGAACTCGGTTCAGCATCTCCAACAGTAAATCCCGGAGTTCTAAACAGGAAAGAGCAATAAATACAAACCAAAAACACGGAAATCCAAAAGTCCAAATGTAAACAATGAGGCATTAATATTACTCGGGTTTCAGCAAACAAACTTACCTGAACGCTTGTGAAAGGACAGTCTGTGCTGCTTTTCTTATCCTTTAAGCACAGTCCAAGGTCTACAAAACTGCCTGCAACGACAACAAAACGACTTATTATCGATATACAGACAAACCCAAAGATCCACTGTAAAAATCCTCTTTTCCAATGTGGAAAAATAAAACGCCAAACAAACAGACTAGTGGAAATTTAAAACAAGAAAAAGACCGTCGTCCCTAACAACACCAAACAAGGGCAGTTAATGGAGAAAAACAGACGGCGGTTTGACTATCAAAACAAGTACAGAAGAAAACCTAACCAAACCACTTACCTTGCTTTTAATGTATTTCACCAAACAAACATGTTAAGCAGAGAGAATACCTGACTCTTTGGCAGCACGCTCGGAGTGTAAGGCGACAAAGCAGCGCTACTCAAGTTCAATCTCTGACTGTGTTCAATAGCGCACTGCATACTTCCGTACTAAAGAGTGCGTAAGGGCATTTACGGCAGTTTGTTTTTTTCACACATACTCACTAGTGCGCTAGTACGCGTTTTCAAAAGTAGCCTCTGAACAAGCCCCGCCCCCAAGGTGACGCGTCGACTTCCTTTAAATACAATATTTGCATACTGCTGTTCTGTAGTGCAGTTATATTCAAACACTTCTGCTATGTTAAATTATGCTGAAAACTCGACCTATCTGTACCTCTTTTTTCTTTTTTGTGGAAAAAGTTCAGCCTTATTTCATTTATAAATATGCGATAAAATAAATTGCCACCAGATCATTTTGGTGCTTTTATTGAAATAGCTTATAATTGTGGTTATAAATTTAATTTCCAATGAAATGCTGAGGGAAAAAAATAGAATTATTTTACATTTGTATATTACAACGTATTTTTTGGTTAACAGTACGTATAAGAATTAAAAAATGCGCGTGTACCGCCATCTGCTGGTAATATGTAGTAATAATCATCATCACCATCATCATCATCATCATCACATTCATTCATTCATTCATTGTCTACTGCATCAAGGCAGGATACACCCTGGACAGAGTGCCAACCCATCGCAGGACACACACACACTCTCATTCACTCACGCAATCACACACTACGGACAATTTAAAGATGCCAATCAACCTACAATGCATGTCGGGGGAGGAAACCGGAGCACCCACGGAGGAAACCCCCGAGGCACGGGGAGGGAACCCCCGAGGCACGTGTGTGTGTGTGTGTGTGTGTGTGTGTGTGTGTGTGTGGGGAGAGTTTGCATGTTTCCCGTGCCTCGGGGGTTTCCTCCGTGTTCTCCGGTTTCCTCCCCCGGTCCAAAGACGTTGTAGGTTGACTGGCATCTCTAAATTGTTCGGAGTGAATGAGAGTGTGTGTGTGTGCCCTACGATGGGTTGGCATGGTGTATCCTGCCTTGATGCCCAATGACACCTGAGATAGACACAGGCTCCCCGTGAACCGAGAATAGATTGGGAAGGCGGTAGATAATGAATGAATGAAGATAAGTTTCTGTTCACCCATGTGTTTTTTGTTTGTTTGTTTGTTTGTTTGTTTTTAATTTTGTGTTCGGTAAGTACAATTGTATTATATTGTTATTACATTATTATTACATTTCTTTAAAACAAAAATTCCCGTTTATTCCCAGGCACCACAAGCTTATAGATCCATGTTTTAGGATTAGTCATTCCTACTGTCTAATCAGGAAAAAACAGTCCAGGTAAGGACTAGATTAGTTATATGATGACGGTGTTTCTGTGACTTAATTTAATGGAAAACACTTTGTAGCATTTCTACCAGTTCCTACATTACTGTAAGGTACTATATTACACGGTCGACAATTTGTTTTTCCTATCATTTGTTTTATTTTCTTTTTAAATGAATGTGTATCACACACAGGTAATGCCTGAGTACTCTAATACACCTGCCACGCTACATTCTTTTGCAGCGGAAGGTGCCAGTGAATTCACGCGCGTGACTAACCGGTGGGCAGGGTCGAAGGCGGAGCCGTTCGGAGAATTGTGATTGGGTAGCAAGCCCATCCATCACGCTTGTTTCAGACAGCCGCACCCTTTTCCTGGCAAGCCACTCGATTCCTTTACTATAAGCCCCGCCCGCTCCCACCCCGTTCTACCGGCATTTTGCTAGAGCTGTCAATTCAAACCGGATTATTCGGCGGTGTTCACCTAAAATGGATATTCATTTTCTAACTTATTACTGATTAGATATAACCAGCAAGTGTGCTTTGGTTGGGAGAAATATCTGAAACTTATCGGCGTGAAAACGGCGTTTTAGCGGCTAACCTCGGCTAGCATCCACCTCATCACTCGTGTAAACGTTATAGCGGCTCGTCTCTTTTCAACTGGATTTACTCTCCGCGGATTGTCACTTCTTTTAAACCAGGTGGTTTAAAAGGCTTTTTGGTTTCTTGTGAAACACAAAGGGGAAAAAAATCGTATGTGAGTATGGTTATGTAACAACCCATATGTTTTACCTTATCACGACTATTTTGTGAACATTCTCTTTCATCCCAGTAGCGGAGAATTGAATAGTTAGCCGGTTAGCTAGCACAGAGAAATAAAGAGACTTTCAAGACTGTTAAAAGTCGAATAAAAAAACTTCTTCTCGGAATTCCGTGAGACTTTTCTCCTCACCGCACCAAACTGTGAAAAGTCGTCGGTTAATAGTTCGTTTCATCGGCTACAATCCCGCGCTTTTCTCCCCGCATGATGCACCAGCAGGGCTCGTTTGTCTCGCCTATTCTGAGCGGTGTGCTGTGCCAGTGCCGCTCCGAGGAGTATCGGCTTTCCGACCCAGGCGGCGGGGTTAGCGGCGTTGATGTTGGTGCTAGTACTCTAATTCCGGCGACGAAAGACGAGCCGCATGTCTGCGCCGTGTGCGGCGGCCCCGAGCAGGAGCATCGCCTCAAGGTCCTCTTCCAGATCCTGGACGTGAACCGAGACGGGGGAATCTGTGTGAATGACCTGACTATCGGCCTGAAGAAACTCGGGCTCCATCGCACCGAACACGAACTTAGGGTGAGTATGATCGAGCATCTGAAGCTCAGAAAACTTCCCATAAAGTCATTTTCACCACCAACATGAACCCTAAGAAGAATAAGGTTTCTCTACATAGTTACAAGTTGTTTCCCTCCTAGACGTTTTCAACATAGAACTGTTAAAAAGACCCCCAAAAAGCTTATAAATGTAAATAACCCAAAATAGCCTTTTCAACACTCATGTGCTAAGAGGAATAAGGGTTCATTAGATAGTTCTTTACCTCCTAGCATGTTTTCTAGAGAAAACGTTTAAAGGCATAGCCAAATATGTGACACATACACATTTGTGCATTTGAGTCAAACTATAAAGTCTTTTTCTACACCCACATACTAGCAGGAAGGCTTTAAAGGTTATGCAGGAGATCTTTGGAGAGTTAATAGTTCTTGGCCTTTTAAAATGGTTCTTCATTAGAGTACAGTTTCATGGGATGACAACCTAGTCTAAATATATCACAGTTTCATGGTATCACAGTGTTCATAGCAAGGATATTTTTTGAAAACTACTTTCCCATAAACTTTATTTTTTACGCTGTCAGTATTTAACGCCTTGTTGTTATGAGCAAGAGGAAAGGTGTTGCATTGAACCTGAACACAGAAAAATTAGTTTGCAGTACTGCTTAGGCAGAAATAGATGTTATGCAGTTCTTGGTGTTCTGTGCTTTTGATAGCACTCATGTATGGTAAAGTTACTAACATGATAGGAATGGCAGCATGTTAACAAAGCCAAATGGTTTTCAGTGCAGAACAGTAGGTTGCTGTGGTGTGATTTAGGAGTCTAGTGACAAACAAAAGGGAGGAAGAACTCAGGAGTTTTGAGGAATTTTATCAGGTTGATTGAGGTAATCGTCCAATCATAAAGCACGATTAACCTTGACACCATAACAACCCTATACTACATGAAGCATTTCAGGGTAACCCCGAAAGAAGAACTCTTTTCTAAAGAGTATGCACTTAATGGCCACTTTAAATAGTCCAGCTACCTTGCATCTTCACTTATTAGCCATTCTACCATATAAGTGCACATAGTAGGTGTACTCTTACTGACTGTAGACCATCTGTTGCTGTGCACAGTTAGTCGGACGTTAGACATGCCCAAACCCCCCCCCCCCCCCCCCCCCCGTCACATTTATTAGTGGTAACGGACCTCCATAAAACCACAGCTGAGCAGATATCATTTCTGTAGTGGACCAGACATAGGTGGTAGCTTAGTGGTTAAGACGATGGACTACTAATCAGAAGGTTGTGAGTGCAAATCCCAGGTCCACCAAGCTGCCACTGCTGGGCTGCTGAGCAAGGCCCTTAACCTCATTTGTATCAAATTGTAAGTCAGTTGTATAAAATTGTAAGTCGCCAAATGTGTCTGCCAAATGCCAGAAATGTAAATGGTACAAGACGTGTATGCTTCTTGTAAGAGTGTATCAGGAGTGTACAGAGTGTATAACAGTTCCTTTGTAACGGTTTGTATACCTGTCTGTAATGCTGAAATGGATTGGACTGGATTTGAAATCATTTGAAATCATTCAGACTGAGGTTTTATACCATGAGCATGTGTAATTACACGATACAACTTTAATATGTCTGCTACCATTACGACAAATAAATGTTAATACAATTTTATGTTAAAGGGGTTACACAGCCTTGTAGACTATGATATTTGGAAGTCAGACGATCATTGGAGCTGACCACTCAGACTGAATTTCATTTATTTGGTTGCAGTGTCCAGTTTCCAAGAGCTTAGCACCATAAATAAACAAAACATGACACAAATATAGCTAGAGGAACTGAATTCATCCATCTGGAAGTTTTTTTGAATCACTTCTATGAGCTGGGGTTTGAGAGTGCTGTATAAATAAGAGGAGATAAATTAGTCCATTTATTTTAGCAAACATTGATTATATAGGCTATTACACATGTATGAGCTGTGTATGAATGCATGACACACATCTGTAGAAATGAGAAATTGGTACTACAGTAAATCTATGAGTACCATCAACACTACTGAAATCTCTAATCTGATTGGGTGGTATTGATTAATTTTCTGTAACAGCAGATCTCAATGTGATTAATATATTACATATATCAATTAATGTGCTTGTTCAAATATGTAGTTGTTAACAACTTGTTCACTTATTCATTAGGTAATGTGTAGTGGACCTTTACATATTTTCTGACTAACAATAGCAGATTAAAGTAATCTTACTTAATAAATACAGCAATAAATCTAACTATAAATTAATAAAAGCAGGAGTGTAGTCTAATCATACATTAAAAAAAACGTGTCATATAAGAGGAATATTTTGAGGTAATATTGGTATTAGACTGGTTGCCTTTGCCACCCAGAAGGGACATATCCAATAATGACAGTAATGTTGAGAAGTCCTGATTTTAGTCCCTGAAATGACTCTCTTGTTTTCAGTTTTAAAAGCCGATTCTGGCTTCCACCTACAGTGTTTGGGGATTAGTATTCACTGTTGATTGTGTGTTCAGCTGCCAGTTATGACAAAAGGACTTTGCAGCATTTAGAACAAAACCTGTGAAGCTGCTGTGTCATAAAATGCTTCTGTAGGTCAAGTTGAAGCTTCTGTCCATCATTTCAGACAAAGTTTAACCAGAGCAATATGTTCTCATTTCGTTTTCATGTTCACATTTTGCATCGCATCATTAGTTCCAGGGTTCATTTTTTTGCGACCATGGCTGTACCAACTAGCAAAGAAACGTGTGTCCAAGTTGGACAAGTCGTTTTTGATGCCCAAATATAGTAGGATGTTTCTTAGGAATGTGACTGTAATTATCAGCAGAAACATCCGCCTTTCCAAATGGAATTGCAACACACGTGATCAAAGTATTTAGTGATTCTTGCCGCAGGATTCACAGCTAAGTGATATATAACAAGAACACTCAGAAAAGCAGAACAGATGCCCACTGGGACTCCATCCAGACACAATGTTCCATGTACACTCGTTCAGCATGTTCTCGCTTAGACTACTGAAAAGTGCCAATGATTAGCGGTGCAGTATTCTCTTTAAAGTCAAGGCGGTGAATTCAATAATTAACTCCACTTGGAGATGATGTCCCAGTCGCAGGATTAGTTTTCTGTACAAACCGAGCACGTGACTTACAGGGGCTGTGTATATATAACTGGAAACATAACATAACCCAATTTGTTTAATGAAAGCAGAATCTCGGTCAGTATTCATAGCTTTCATTTCAGGTCAGCTATTTCTAAACTTTACCACTCACTTTAATTTGGTATATTGCTCTGACAAGGCTGTTCACGTTTATACCATATATCTCAAGGGAAGAAAAACAGCTTGCGTTGCTCTACTCTAGTCTCATTAGCCGACATTGAATAATGTCTTGTACGGTTTGTCAATAAACTCAGCAAAGATTTACTTACTTTCACAGGGACTTTTTGACTGACCAACCACAAACATTTCCTTGCAGGCCATCAGCAAACACACATCTTGATTATCTTGCTTGCTCATCACACATCACTCATTATTTTAAACAGAGTATCGTGTAATCTTTAGTGACTATAGCATGGTTGAAGGTTTGTTTACCCTCTGAGAGCCAATTAGATTGCAACCTTCAGCATTTTGAAGCTTGGGACCAGAAAAGAAATGTACAAAAGATACTAGAAGCTTCATGTGGGTGGAGCCATATATATATATATATATATATATATATATATATATATATATATATATATATCCATCTATTTATTTTAAACAGGATTGCAAGGAACCTGTAGCCTATTTAGGGTACACAATTGCCCACACATTCACACAGTCGTTCACACTATGGACAGGTTAAAGCATGTCTTTGGACTGGGCGAGGAAGCAGGAGTACCCAGTGGAAACCCCGAAGCACACAGAGAACATGCAACCTATATGCAGTAAACTCATAAAGCACTTAATACATATTTGTTAAAATTTTGGTGACAGACTATGATGAACTCGCTACAAAAATCTCCTGATCAGCAATTCACAAAAAACAATATGAAGTTCTAGCACACTCAGCTTTAACAGCTGTTTATCCAACAGATGTGCCTGTGTTGAAGTGACTGGTGAGAGAGAGAATTTGCTTTTTCATATGCAAACACTGTTGAAGAGTCAGGATCGAGTCAGTCTTTGCTGACGTTTGAGAAGTGATGTCACCTGCTTAACCAAAGGCTTTGCAAATAAAATATTTTTGAATTGCCTTCCCTAAACTGGGTTTGCAAATTTCATTCCAGCCACAGCTGCCTGCTGAAGCTACTAACTCAGGTTCACACTGAAAAGGTTAAAGTAGCACAATGGCGTAATCTTTCACATCGTCATTGGAGGATTGCATGTTTGAAGCCCGCAGTCACCTTTAATTAATAAATGTGTAGATTAAATTCATATACATATATAAAAAAGGTAAACTTTGGCATAACAAAAGAAGTTTAGTTAAAAAGTCAGCAGGTTACTCTATGTACAGTCAAAAAGATTCCGAAATGAGGCTCTGGACAGTCAGGTGACATGATCCTGCCATGTTTATTAATGAAATTAAGGTTTTTTTAGTGGTAAAACTAAGCCTAGCTGAACAGGACACAAGCTATTTGAAAAAATAGCTGAACATTTGCTGAACTTTTGTCCTTCCTCTACAATAGCATGCATTGTGTGTGTGTGTGTGTGTGTGTGTGTGTGTTTCTGTGTGTGCTTTTGACCCTGGATCTTTGCCCTCAGCTATCATTAAGCTGACTATTTTAGCTTCTTATTAATGTATCGCCTGATTTAAGGCAGTGAGCTGTACTGCATAAGACGTTCTGTACAAGAGCATATAATACTCATATTTGTCTAGTGTACACAGAGTGATGTAAGGTGCTCCTTATTGATCACTTGACCACAGGGCAATCGATTACTCTGTCCAAGCTCTTTTTATCATTGTCATGTTTCTCTATTGGAAAATCATGAGGCATTACAGAAAGATTATTCAGATAAACAAATTTCACTGTAGGTGTTATGTATACATTGGAGCTTTGTACAAAAATTGAAAGAGGCTGTTTTTGTTACTATGTCTTTAAGACTAACGTATGTAAATAAGCTCGGTCCTGAATGCTCAGTTCACAAACTAGGTGGTCTGAAAATGGACTGCCTAAAGTTAGTCAGACCATGTCCCCCATCTGTAAGGCTGAAGGAAATTCTGGGAGATAAATATTGCCATTTACATGTTCAACACTCTTAAAGTGATTTTAAAAATAGGTGAATCATAGTTCTGTCATTATTATGTCACTCCAAATGTGACATGTTTTTTGCAGAGAACATGGAGGGAAACTCACAAGATTAACCTTTTATTCCCACAATGCATATAGTCATATTTTTGCATTGCAAATGCATCATGATACAGAGTTACATCTGTATCTCTGTACTGATGTTCATCACTTCTTGATTTGTGTGATTTAATCACACTTTGTAAACATTCAGTTTATAATCAGCAGCATTCTTCCAGCTGATAATCACTGTTGTATGTACAAAGACAATTAAATGCAGTTAGCTTCTTTGCATGTACACTATATTGCCAAAAGTTTTGGGACATCCCTCCAAATCATTGAATTCAGAGGTAGGGCTTGGACCCTTAATTACAGTGAAATGAACTCTTAATGCTTCAGCAACCCAATAGAACACCTTTGGGATTAATTAGAGTGGAGACTGCAAGCCAGGCCAAAACTGGGATGTCTGGCTCGCAGTCATCTGAATGTAGCTGTATCTGAATGCCATGATACTGAATGTAGCAGAGATGGTTAAGGACCTTGCTCAAGGGCCCAGCAGTGGCAGCTTGATGGTTCCGGTCTTGAAACCTGACCTTCTGATCAGTTACCCAGAACCTTAATTATTGAGCCACCCTTAACCAAGAAACACACTTATATAATAACTAATAATATGAGCAGTAAATGCTGTCTGAATGTAGCAAATGACACCATAAAGCACAGTTCCTGTTAGGAAGATTATTATATTGGCTGTGAGGTGCATCAAAGATGCAACCAATTTTACATGCTCTTACCTGTGACCACAGGGTGGACATTCTACATTATTACAGACATCATGCTGTTCTAAAAAATAATAATAATAGTAATAAAAAAAAGAACCACATCTGTAATTTTGCATTTTTGTTCCCATACTAGATCCTCATTAAAAATCCAGACTGTCTTTCCCAACTCATCATTATGTAACAAAGCTGCTATGAGTAAGCACTCTAAGACCATATTTTACTGCGTTTCATTTTATTGCACAGCTGAGTCATCCTTCCACACAGCACGCCAACACCCCTATTCCTGACTGACCAGATTATTCCAGTAAATCGCTTTGTCTCTGCAGCACTGCACCGGGTCTGCTACATAATCATGGACATCAGAGCAGGCGTCCAACCATGACTATTGTTTACATACAGTATTGTATGAATACTGATTCTCAGAAAGTACTGATTCTTACATGGAGAAGACGGTTACTTAGAATTCACACCACCAACTTCACACCACCAGCAATTCACACTGCTTTTGTCATTCATGGATTTGGTGTTGCTTAGAATCTTAGCAGATTGACTCATCTTTGTTTCACCAAGGCCTGTTAAAGAGCATTTGGAAACGAACAATAATGTTCTTCACCCTTTCTCTCCAATTTGATCATTTGCCAATTCCCATTCACCAGCCAGCTCTCCCTGTTGCATAGCTAACACAAGCTTTCTCTGTGAAGCTGGCCAACTGCTGCTCATGTTGGACAGACAGCATAAAACACCCAGAGGCTGCTATCTGTCTGTTCTCTCTCTTCTGCATTCATGAGTTTCCACCATGGAGCACGAACAGTTTTCCTCACTTGACTGATAGCTGTGGTATTGTTGGAATAAGAAGTCATAACTTCCCAGTAACAGAGTGATTTATTTTCTTTGGTGCCACTCAGGAACCTAATAAATCCTGGTTTAACTGTAGTTTTTATGACCATATGTGCAGCAAGACCTTCTAAATGTGTTCACTTACAACAGTTCACTTAAATATTTTCACTTAAAACAGTTGACTTCAGAGGAAAGCGTTACCGTGAAGAAACATCATATTTGTGTATTATTCTGGTTGGTATCTCTGGTCATGCTGGTGTACCTATACCTTGTGTGTGTTATTTGACTGAATGCTTTGGGGTTTTTTTTTACTTGTGCGAAGTGCGAAAACAAACATAGCATATTAAAAATGGACAAAGAATTCTAATGCATTCTGCCGAATTCATTCATGTAATTTTTTTTTTTTGGTTTGGTTGACGAGATTTTTTTTACATTTGGTGAGCTTTTTCCTTTGATTCTGACTTTTTATTACGGGTAGAGCACTGCAGTGTGAAGTTGTTTGGAGTCAGTCACTAGTCTCTATAGAGCTGGTGTTGATTTAATTGGGTAAAAACAGGGGTGTATCTGTTGCCTGAGGCAACAGAGGTGTGAGATTAACCATAGAAAAATGCCCGGAATTTAGGCATGCTGAGCATGTTTGGGTTTCTTTTAGAAGGAAGTATTTGTGCCCTTGACTGAAATACTTTCTCAGTGACTCAATGCTTTTTTTTTTCCTCATAAATGAAAGAGGCTAAACTGGAAGTCTATGTTGTATGGAGCGGTAGCTAATAGAGGGTGCCCTTGTCCACTGAGTGTTTATATAGAACGCTGTAGGTTCATGTCATGTGTGATCCTCTTATCTTGGTTAATAACGTTCAATTTTTAACCTCATGCTCAAAGCTTTCTATATTATCTAAATAGAAATGCACATCTTCTAGCCAGTAGGCAAGACTGTAATTAAATATCCTGAGAAAAAGTCTTTCACGCCTGGACTCGACGTGATTCAGCCGAGGGACAGTTACGTAAGCGTCTGTGTAATATAAAAAGAGAAGTCAAGTGTAAAAGAGTGTGAAGAGCAGGACTTAAACATCTGTTAGTCAAAGCTGATAAGCCCTGTGTGGAGCAGAGCCCATTTACACACAAACACAGTATACATGTATGTATACGCACTTTGTGAGTCATTTTTATGTGAAAAGTATTAAACTAAAAGATCTGCAAGAAAATGAAATAAAAAATAGTAGATTAAAAAACAGTAAGATTCGATATATACTTGTATAATTTGTTGCTTTTTATTGCATTTATTACATATATTTATTACATATAAGTAATATATGCATTTATTATTGCATAAATGTGTACATACATTTATTGTAAGAATTAATTAGTTAATTATTACAATTAAACATACATTACATACAATTACTTTTTTATAATTACAATTAGATTATTGATTTTTTGTGATTAGTTTTTGTTTTTGGAATTTTCCTTTTATTTCCATTTTTCCTTCCAATGGTTGCTCAGTCTTACAATAAGCTGAAAATCTTAACTGCCTGTTGATTAAGTGGATGCTTTTTGACCCACAGTCATGTAGGTACAGTCAGGGCTGTTTCTGAATCTTTGGGGATCCTATCAGACATTATGTAAAATCCTATATCCCAGAAGCAACTGATAGACAGAGTTAAAAGTTATTTGGCCATTTTGTTTCTTATGATGGAAGGAATATTTCTGATAACCTTGAAACAAAAAACAAGAGGTCGTAGGTATGCAAAGGTTTGTGCAGACTGATCATTACTCTGTTCAGGTTCTGCCTGGGCTTTGCTCAAGGGCCCAGCTGTAGCAGCCTTGTGGTCCTGGGATTCAAACTCACAACCTTCTGATTAGTAGTCCAGTGCTTTAAACACTGATAAAAAATAAATAAAATAAAAGAGAAGAGTAATGAGCTAATTTAATAATGATATAAATCTGATTATAAATGATTTGTTTAATTTTTTAGAAATTGTGCAGAGAAAAAAATGAATATGCTCCTACGTCCATTACTACCCTCTCTTTCCATTGCTTCTTCTTTTCTTCTTACTGATGATAATAGTTGTTGTTGTTATAATTATTATTATTACTATTATTATTATTATTATTATTATTATTATTATTATTATTATTATTATTTGCTGTATTTAATATGTGGCCTGTATACATTGTAATTTGGTATATATAAACACCTTGATCAGGCATAACGTTATGAGCACTGAGAGGTGAATAACACTGATTATCTCCTCGTCATGACACCTGGTAGTGGTATATTATTCAGCAAGGTAACATTTTGTCCTCAAAGTTGATGTGTTAGTTTAAGCGAGTTTGACAAGGGCCAAATTGTGATGGCTAGACGACTGGATCAGAGCATCTCCAAAACTGCAGCTCTTGTGGGGTGTTCCCGGTATTCAGTGGTCAGTATCTATCAAAAGTGATCCAAGGAAGGAACAGTGGTGAACTGGCGACAGGGTCATGGGCAGCCAAGGCTCACTGATGCATGTGGGGAGTGAAGGCTGGCCCGTGTGATCCGATCCAACAGACAACACATTTGTTGTCGAAAGTGTAAAGCTACTTGCACCACACTCTGAAATAAAATGGTGTGTGTGTATATATGTATGTATGTATATATATATATATATATATATATATATATATATATATATATATATATATATATATATATATATATATATATATATAATTACAAACACACACAGCTGTGTAAATGTCTTCAGTTGAGTCTCCGCCTGCACGCCTATTGCCTGGGGTTTCCATGGAGATCCTGACAATGACAGAATGACTAAGGGAAAAGAAGAGAGGGGGGAAAAAGTGTCAGCAGATTTCCACAATGCTGAATGGTCTGATCCATCGATTGATCTGTTAGGCATCAGTCTGCAGGCTTCTTACTGGTTGTGTAGGCACTCTCAAGGCTGAACTTGGCAGTGTGCTGGATTTTGATAGGCTGCAGTAAGGCTGCAGTGAGCTTGCAGCTTTTGTACAGCCTTTTTTCTTTTTTTTATTCCAACCTGCATCACTTTTGCTGGCTCTGGAGGTGGATAGCGTGGGACTGACCAGGAACAGCAGCTGCAAAAAGAGAGACAGAAGCGTGTCTTGCATATTGTTATTTATCGCTCGTTTACAGACAAGTGTGAGGATTCCCTTTTGCTGCTTTAACTGACCACTGAATTAATTGTTCACTTGATGCCAGATTCCACATTTTTTTGCACAAGTGGACTTTTTTTAAATCATCAAGATACAACAGATACTTTTGTGGCAATGCCTGAATTTAAAAAGTAAAGGGCTGGTGGTTTCTTGGAGCTTATCCTGGAAATTTATCTGACGTATCTGTGCGTATATTTGTGATTGCTGAGGAAGCTGCAGTCTCTTGGTGTCCTCAGCTGCCCTCATCCTCCTGACCCAATCTCACTTACTGGAACATCTGTGAATTAGCGAATGCATAGAAGACCCGGATCAACGGATAGACACAGAGAAACGGTTCTTCTGTCATACAATTACGGAAAGTTGCACACCACACGTGTCTGTTTCTCACACCGACACGTCCACAGGAGGAAATCCGGTTATCTTATTAAAGATGCTGGCAGAAATGTGGTCATCCATGCGCCGGTGGTTTTTAGGATCATCGCCAGCTGGGCAGAATGACCAAAATGTTGCAAATCTCATGCAAAAGGAACACAGCATGCTGGCAGATTCAGGTGGGAAAAAGCAGGAGAATGGCCCCACGCCAGCAAAGAAAACCACAGTGCTGGTACTAATGGCGCCCTCTAAGGACCTTCAGCAGGTATTGCTATCTCAGTCACAAAAGGAAAAAGGGGGTGGGGTTTAATTATAAATTAATGTGAAATTATATTCATTTTGTATTGTACTCATGCATCTGTGTAAATGTAGGCATAATGAGACTAATTAATGCAAACCTTGATTAATTGTTTAACTTCAAACTTAGAGAAGTGCTTTGTAGTCTATGAACTTCACATCGTCATGCTAGTTCACTAGGTCTAATAATAGCAATGAGTTAAAAACCCTATATTTCACACACACAAATTTTATGGGAATTTTTGTGAAGCCCAGTCATCTATTAATGGTATTAATTTTATATGTACTAAATATGAAAATACACTTTTTGGGTTTTGAGACACCCCTCTTGACTGGCCTGTACACTGTACACTAAGGCCTGTACACAAGCCTGTACAGAGTCCTGACCTCAACCTGATAGAACACCTTTGGGATGAATTAGAGCAGAGACTGCGAGTCAGGCCTTCTCGTCCAACATCAGCGCCTGACTTCACAAATGTGCATCTAGAGGAATGGTCAAAAGTTCCCATAAACACACTCCTAAGCCTTGTGGAAAGCCTTCCCAGAAGACTTGAAGCTGTTATAGCTGCAAAGGACAGACCAACTCCATATTACATTCATGTGCATGTAAAGGTAGATGTCCCACTCTTATGAGGAAATGGATATTTAAAAACCATTACGATTGTTTTTGGGAGACGAAAACTGGCTTATAAATCGGTTTCAAACAATCAGTTCAGATTTAGAAGTTGTAAGGTACCACTGATCATTATGCTTATCCTTATTCCATACTTTGTTTTCGGTCACAGGTGCATGGCCACAGTGAAAGAAAACAAAATTGCTCAAAAATCTACCAATGTTGCTCGAAAAGCAATTGTATTCCCTCCTGTTGCATTATTAAATAACCCGAGGCACAGTGTCAACATTAAATATCAACCTAGTTTGAATTATGCTGAAGGTGGCCTTTCTCATTTGCAAAATGCCAGAGTGTACTAGAACAGAATGTCATGTTTCAAATTTCAGCTTGGCAGACTTTCCAGAGTCACTCAGACTTCTTACATAATATGATGGGGAATAAATAGTGTGCTGTTCAGCCCAAGAGACTCTTAAAAATGGCTGCATTGTGCAGTTGACTAAGTTTTACTGCGGACGTTTTTTAATTGGAAAATACACACTTTAAGATTTGTTTTTTTAAATTACTAGTGTTTTAAACACTTTTAGTGAGAAAATCAGGGGAAAAATCCAAGAAAGAAGTATTAAAGGCAAGAGCAATTGACGTCAACATTTATAACACATCCTTAAATAATATGAAAGTGAAGGAACATCTGCAAAGCCGAGCTGGCATGAAATGTCTTCTTGTTTTCATTGATTAGAAGCAAGCAGTGAACATTTCACAGCACTCTGTGTAAGTTATGAGAAACGAAAAAGGAGACAATGTAAATGAAGGCTACAGTGATCATTGTAATCACTTTTCAAAGCAAATAATCTCATTCTCATATCTACTACGTATTAAGTAACAGATTCTCACCCTCTCAGCACTGAACATAATTATGGACACTGGATACTTATTTTACAAGTGGACATGTCTTTCCCAGAAAATGGTATCAAATGAATTTCAATAATACATTGATGAGAAGAGTTCCTGCTTTCTCAATAAGCCTGCATAGCACAACTTTTTTGTTCTTGGCATTAAAATCTCACTTTTACTCAACAGTTTATATAAAGTCTTGTTTTACTTCATTGTGTGGATCAGCTGTAACAAAACTGCAAGCTTATGTTTCTAAAGCTTATGTTTCTCAGCGTGTTTCCTGTCAACATCCGCTTGTCACTGTAAATATTACACACTCATTCATTGTTTTCATTTAGCTTCTAAATGAGCTGAGATAAAAATAGGATACACCTCAGTGTGACATCATTATATCACAGAAAATACAGTTTCATATAGCTTTGTTCATATTCAGCTAACAAAAGACACATGAGAATGTTATTCATGATGGGTCGTGATGAAGGTAACTGTATTCCATTCTGTCTGCTTCTACAGTCCATGTAGAGATCATATCGAAATTTATAAATATATAATGTTTATGGTGAGTTGTCCTATGAGGTGATACAACAAGAAAGGTCAACTTGCTGCTTAACGGCTTAAATTACACTAAGACCTGTGTGAAAATTTCAGGTGAGGAGGGTGCGTTGAGTGCGTGGATGTTTCTGCGAACATAAAGGACACCTCTCTGAACATGACTCAGTATTAGGGCTAATCAGTCTGGCGTGACGTGCTGGAATGATCCTGAATTTGTGTGTGTTGGGGTGGTGTATATGGAGCATTGTATTATTATTGCTTATGTATTTGATTTGGGCTGCACACACAGGGACTAACATTATTATATGTGCATAAATATGTTGGTAGGGCTTTAAATTAAATGAAAACTATTGTTAAAAGTATTTTTATTCAACAGTTAGTTCCGGTCCATTTGTTTGTCTGGTCAAGTGACATTCTGGGACTTCTGTGAATATCAGTTATACTGAATATCAGGATGGGCGCAGTTAGCTACAGGGCCCAGTGTGCAGCTTTGAACCTACATTGACTCACAGCCATGCCAATATTGCTGAAATAGCTTTATTGGGATGTATGGTGGTGCAGTAGATATCAGTGCAGCCATGTAGCTCCACAGTCCAGGGTTCAATCCTGAACTAGGTGTGTGAATTTTACTGAGAGTGTTGTGTTTATCTGGTTTTCAACCTGCATATGTGGGTTTCCTCTGGTTCTTGTTTTATTTTCCACCTCACAAAGACACGTCAGTGGGTGGATTGCCTACATGAAATTGCCCCTAAATGTGTTTTTCATAAGGCAGGGCAATGGACTGGAGTCCCTTCCAGTATTCCCAACTCCAGTTTTTCCTTCAGTTGGATCCACCCATGACCAAGATAAAGTGTTTAATGATGAATAAGCGTTAATAATAATAATAATAATAATAATAATAATAATAATAATAATATCAATGATAATTATTAATGGTATTACACATCTTATTAATGTTCATAACAATATACATTAATAACTACTCGCAAAAGTTTGTAATATCTATCAATCTATCTATCAATATAGATATCTTTTTTGTTTGTTTGTTTTGGTTTTTCGTTTTGTTCATACCAAATATATCCAAGTATGAGCTCGACACACATTCTTTCCCTCAGACGTGTCTTTTCAGTGTGAAAGGGAAACACGTGGTATGTACCCGGAAGTTAGCTGTCAATGAACGGTTTCGACGTAACCAGAGCACGCGCGCGACGTCCAAATGGCGTAATCCTGCGCGGGTTTGCGCTCACCAATCACATGACAGAGTTTCTCCCCTACGTCATTGGAAGGCGGGGTTTTCATACCGCTTTAAATACGTCCGTCCTCTAGCCGGCTTTTCGCATGGGCAGTACCGCGCAGTGGTTTTGAGCTTGTATTTATTCATGTCTATTTAAACGGTTATTTATTCGTTAATTATTATTATTTTTGCTAAAAAAAACAAAACTAAATAAAAAATGCTGTGCCTTTGTTTGTACGTGCCTGTCGCTAATTCGCTCCCGACTGAATGTGAATATTTCGAGTCGAGAAGTTTACCGGCTGAGTTAAACCCTCTGTTCAAGCTGAGTTTAGTTCTTCCGTCTCAGGAGTTGAACACATACCGGAACTGGAGACAGGTAAAGTCCTTCAAAACTCGCATCTCTAAATTCCTTGTTTTATTTTTTCACATACCCAGTTTGTGTTTCTGGTTATTTGCTGCGGTTCATGCTGTGACATAAGACAAACACACCCAAAAAACCCTTTACTGTAGTGCATAGATTCTTCTCCATTCATTCCCACAGGTGATGAAGGCATTCAGGTTAATCCAGATTACCTGTGTTTAGACTTACACGCCGTTCAGATCTATTCTTGCACTAAATCAGATTACGGTGGTATCAGACATTTGACATCAACAGCGTTAACATGATCTGTACAATTACTAAAGAGGTTTATGCTATAAATGTGTCCTACCACCTATTCCTATTAAACATATTGCAACCACCATTAAGTTTATTTCTCATTTGCGTAGTATGTTAAGACGTGTGGGGTTTTTTTTGCTTTGAAGTGTGTTTTTTGCTTATAGAGAAACTCTGGTGTATTGCCTACTAATTATATACAACACATGAGCAAAATCTGAGTACATTCAACAAAAAAAATGTCAGTAGGGAAAGAGAGTGAGGTTAAATTGGTGTAAAAAGATGCATATTAAGTCATGTAAAAGTGACACAGGTACAGGTGTAAAGTGGATGCATGTAAATTTGATCCTGTGAATAGGAGTGAGCTCTGCTTACATTTTGTTTAGGTACCTGATTTGTAAAAAAAGAAATAATTTTTAAAAATATATCATTTTATAAATCTAATTTTCATCAAATTATAGTACTGGAGTACTATAGTACATGTCCACTTGCTTTTCCTGTGTAACACTGTGTAAATGTTTAAGATGTACGCAAGACTAGAGCAATTACACAATCGTCTTCTGTTAAGCCGCTTCATAGATCAATAGAGTTTGCTCGGGAAGCACTTTTCATTTTTATAGCCGTCTGTACTTTAATCTGGACATTACTCTGATCCATTTCTGTGTGTGTTAAGGCACTGTCGAGCTTGCACTCGATGTGTCCGAGACAGCTCTGGTCTTTTATGTTCAGAGTGCAACTGTGTTAATGTGTTAGAGGAGTTTAATTTGGCCACACTAGTCCAGGGGTCATGGCTAGAACTATACAGCAGGGAGGTGATCTACGGTTTTCTCCTATTTCTGTAAAGTAGTTGTATTTAAAGTGTCAGCTAAGCTATTAGCTATTAGTTTGTCATTTAATGGTGCACTTTTTCAGGTCTATAGTGTTTAAACACTTAATATCCCATTCAGTAATTTAAATACTGATGCAGTTAAGACTCTGAGAGCTTTTTATCAAGTATACACCGAGTGCTGTTAAGAGTAATGACCTGTAATCCAGTCAATTAATGGGTTCAGTGCATATAATTACCCTGACTCAGTTCTCATATCTATTATTATTATTATTATTATTATTATTATTATTATTATTATTACCTGCAAATCCTAATTAATTTTGTGTTGGAGTTCTGCATTTTAACATTAAAGTCTATGGTATGGGTTATCACTTAAATGTACATAGTAAAAGAGCAGTCTTCCACCAATAAAAGTGTGAAATGAGCCAATCAGATATGTGCATTTGAAATGACTGATGGCTGATTTAACCTCTTCATACTTTTGATAAGTGACATTAGACAAACAACTATCTTAAAATCTACTGTTATTTTGTTTACTGTTTACTTAATTTTTGTTTATACCAACCATCATTTTAAAGTCTTCTCATTATTCTTCAAGGTCACCTGTATGAAAAGGTTAATACTTCCTGGAAGATTAACCTATTCCAGCTGAGTGCCTTGGGCTCTTAGGGTTCATCAGTTCATTAATTGCACAATATTTCATAAGCCACTCAGGACACATTGTGAACCTCAGCTGATTGCAGGTCTGTCAACGTGCTGAGGTAGAAGGAATCTGTTGTATAGCCCACAGCTGAACACAAAATAAAGAAAATCATGGTTGAATATGAAAAGAGATCTGTAAGTCTGCTGTCTTTCACCCTGAATATGAGCAGTATTGGAGTTCTGCCAGTTCACTTTGAGCTTTATAAGTAATGGTTTTAACAGTTCTCGTGGAAGCATTATGCTTGTTAAATAGTTGAGCATTTCATTTTATTCGTTCAAGCTGCTAGTTTAAAAAAAAATTATCATTTCAATTAATGATTGGTTAAATTGTATGGCATACTTGGAATAATGCCATTTTCCTGGTAGGATCTGAATAAATATGAATATAAGTGTAATGATGTCATTCACCCAGGGGAACACAAAGTTAAAAATTAATCCTCCATCTCTGTTCCTATTTATTGTACAAGCTCTTTATACTCAACGATTCGAACCAGTAATCCCCGAAGCACTCGGCTCCCGAAAGCCCGTGTCTTTTCCGCTAAATGAACTTTGGATTGCGCTGGGTACAAACAGTGCTAATGACTAATAGTCTGCAGACCTTTCAAAGCAGCCTTGGCTAAACAAAGCCCATATGGCAGCAGCTCTCCAAAGTCCATCATCTCTGTGACTTTCAGAAACTCATGTTACACGGGATGTTTTCCACACCTTTGTTCCATCTGCCTTATTTTGCACATCATGTCTTTTCAGAAAATTGTGAAAGCCGGTGATAAGGACCTGGATGGCCAGCTGGACTTTGAAGAGTTTGTGCATTACTTGAGGGACCATGAAAAGAAGCTACGGCTGGTCTTTAAAAGTTTGGACAAGAAGAATGACGGTAAGGGTTGAGTTGGTTTTGAGATTTTGCTGCATTTGCATCATATTGTGTCAGGACCTTATAATCCCCCTAAGGGCAGTTGAGGTAATCAAAAACAGAAATTCTGAATCTCTCTCTCTCTTTCTCTCTCTTTGTGTTTTTAGGTCACATCGATTCACAGGAGATCATGCAATCACTTAGAGACCTGGGGGTCCACATCTCGGAGCAACAGGCTGAGAAAATCCTCAAGAGGTCAGTTCACCACCTCTATACAGGGCTTTAGACCTGTATAAAGTGCCTAAAAACCATTACTATCCAAGTAACAGCGGTAGAGTATACATATATGGTATGGTATACGTATGTTTGTTCAGGTACATCTGTAAGGATGGGCAACCCTGTACGTGTGTGATTGTGTTTGGTGCATCTATCTATCTCCTTCGTCCCTCTGCATCCACGTTTCTCTCTGTCTCACTCCTCACATACTGTCTTTCTGCCCCTCCTCTTTTCCGTGTCTTCTCAGAATTAGGAGTGGCCATGTGTTTGCTCCCATAATGTAGTAAGTAAACTGTTCTCTCACTCTCTGCCTCTCTGCCTGGCTTGCCTCATCGTTTACTTCATCTCTGTTCTTTCTGTTCTGTTCTGTTTGTTTTTCTCAATCAAGCTTTCTTTTTCTTTGATTCAATGCTGATATGAGGATAAAGTAAGAGATAGTTAATGCTAGATAATACATTTTGTGACGTTTTTGAATTATGCACAAGGAAAATGGTTTTTGGACCCAAGCTCAAAGAATTTCAAATTTCAGTGCATGTTCAATAACCTGTTTTCCATCCACATGGCTGTGAACAAGATGAATTGTTGCTGTTAGGGTTTATGAAAGTGGCACAGATTCTGATACGTGTCTGCAGTTGACTTGTAAGCCATAACAGGAAGTAGATGTTAATTTTGAACGTTTGTTTTCCCCCCTAAACAGCATGGACAAGAATGGGACAATGACCATCGACTGGAACGAATGGCGGGACTACCACCTGCTTCACCCTGCAGAAAACATCCCGGAGATCATCCTATATTGGAAGCATTCGACAGTAAGCTAAATTTGGATGTTTTTCCTGTAAAGATTGATGACTTTAGGTTTTTCCTTCCTCTGAAAATGGGAAGTGTGAAGCTTTGATGTCGGGGTATTTCTAGGCTGTGGTGTTCTTGTACATGTTGTACATTAATCCCTAAAGAAAGCAGTACCTTTTTTTTTTTACCTTTAAGTTGACACTTGACCTTAATGATATGAAAGTATAGCTGATGGAAGTTTTGCTTTCACTTAAACATGGACTTCGTGTCCCAAGTCACCCACAGCTGTTGAGCTTCAGTTAAGCTGAAATACACATCCACACAGACATCGTCCAGTTACCATGACCAGATCAGGGGCATTGCTTTCTGACCGCCGATGTCCATTGAGCATGCTGTGTGAATGTTCTTGCATAACGGAGCATTTATTTCAATCCAAATGACAACTTACTATGCAACAAGAGAGTTTATGCAAGCCTAAAGATTCACAGTGACTTGTATTTTAACTTTTTTGATATCACTATGTTAATATAATAATTTCCAGGACTTTTCCAGGGTGATTGAGCCAAAGACTAATGGTGCGTGCACGTCAGTACCCACACACACACACATCTGCCCCTGATAAAGCAGGCATGTCTTTATCACTTAGAAACAGACCCTAGGTCCTGGTTCTATTTTGGTTATATAATTTCTTTAAGCAAGAAATTAAACATGACTGAATGAGCTGTTGGATATAGACATGAACATGTACTATTTTTTTATTTCTAGTTGCACTTAATGCTGTAACATGTCAGTGAAACAACTTATGTTAAAAAGGCTATAAACTGTTGTCTCACCGCACTTATGTTTTTCCCCTTTTTTTTATTTTTATTTTTATTTTTTTATAAAAGTTATTTTAATAAGACATGAATCATTTTACCGAGAAATCACAAAGTGTCCAAAAGACTTGCCCATGGCGGAAAATTTACTGACATTTTCACAGCACCTTCAGGAGACTTCTGGCATAAATATTAAATAGATGTCTCCTAACAGAATGCTTCACGTTATCAACAATTAACACTATTAATTCCTTTAATATTAGACTTGGTTTATATGAAGTGCCTGTCATGTATGAAGTCCCTTTGTATGAACTGTTAGTATAGAAATTAAAACATATTAGAACAAGCAAATTTAACATAAACCTGTTTTGATTTGAGCTTCTGTTAACAGCACCTTGATGTACAACAGTGGAACAATGTTCTCTCCATTCTGCAGCAACCTGCAGTAACAGTAAACATCTTGCATATAGTTCAGATTTAGCTATCTGGCTGATTTTTCTGCCCTCTTTTCTCTGCAGATATTTGATGTAGGAGAGAGTTTAATGGTGCCTGATGAGTTCACAGCAGAGGAGAAGAATACGGGGATGTGGTGGCGCCACCTAGTGGCAGGAGGCGGTGCTGGCGCTGTGTCACGCACCTGCACAGCTCCCCTCGACCGTCTCAAAGTTCTCATGCAGGTAAAGACCTTCGCTAAGCTTAAAGTAGCTTGCCAGTGACATTTTGACGTCTGTGTTGCACAACATAGCTTAAGAAAATTCACCGCCTTTGATGAAGAAACTTGTTTTGGTATTCAAATATAAATATGCAAATGGAATCATCTCCCGTCTGGGGGGGGATTTATAGTGGTGGTGATCATTTATTAGCATTAATAAATAAATCATGTTGATAACTGTAAAAATATTGCATATGTTAGTTTCAAAAGTTGGATTTTAGTTGTTTTTTAAAAAAAAAATACTGGATTCATAAAATAATTCTATGCAAATGGAGTTCATGGATTGATTACTATATTTACATTTTAAGTTAAAAAGGGAGCTCCTTGTTGTTGTTGTTGTTGTTGTTGTTGTTGTTGTTGTTGTTGTTGTTGTTGTTGTGTTGTTGTTGTTGTTGTTGTTGTTGTTGTTGTTTGGTTGTTGTTAGTAGTAGTTAGTAGTAGTAGTAGTAGTAGTAGTAGTAGTAGTAAGTAGTAGTAGTAGTAGTAGTAGTAGTAGTAGTAGTAGTAGTAGTAGTAGTAATAATAATAAGGGGGGGCACAGTGGCTTGGTGGTTAGCACGTTTGCCTCACACCTCTAGATTCCAGCCTCCGCCATGTGTGTGTGGAGTTTGCATGTTCTCCCTGTGCCTTGGGGGTTTCCTCTGGGTACTCTGGTTTCCTCCCCCGGTTCAAAGACATGCATTGTAGGTTGATTGGCATCTCTAAATTGTCCGTAGTGTGTGATTGCGTGAGTGAATGAGAGTGTGTACGTGCCCTGCGATGGGTTGGCACTCTGTCCAGGGTGTATCCTGCCTTGATGCCCAATGACACCTGAGATAGGCACAGGCTCCCCGTGACCCGAGAATAGATCGGATAAGCGGTAGACAATGCATGAATGAATGAATGAATGAATAATTAATAAGGTTTAGAGTGACTTCAAGAAAACATGCCTGCGAAACCATGTTTAACTTCACTCAACATTATGATGTGATGACGTTTAAAATGCTGGCCCGATATTGTAGAAATTAATTATGGGATGTTGAATGGCTTGCATAATGCGTATGTGGATAAATAGGGGAAAGGTGAGCCAAAGTTTGCATGCTGTTATAGGAAAGAACGTCAGGGGTATGATCAAAGGTTATAACGGCCAGGTCTGGTTAGTCAGACAACACAGAGTCATTCACAAATAATCAACTATAAAATGCCTTTTGGAATTCTGCTCAACAGTGAAAGCTGGACTTTGGAAGATATTGAGTGAAATTATTGTCTAACTCTCCATTTCTTTTTGGGGCGGGAAGGAGGTGGGGGCAAAGGTAGTGATATTGCACGTAACTGGAAAGTAACGCACTCTTATATCATATCTGGGGCTGGGAGCCAAGGAAGAAAAATTGGTTTTAAGAAAAATTCTAAGAATAAATAAACTTAAAATGGAGTAAAAGTGTAACCCTCATTATAACCATATGTACAACTAACAAACTAATTGTCTGATTAATTTCTAGGTGTAATTATGAATTTAGGTGTATATTTGCGCAATTTTATTCTTCTCTGACATTTTTAGGTACACTCCTCTCGCATGAACACCTTGTGCATTGCTAGTGGTTTCTCTCAGATGATCCGTGAAGGTGGTATTCGGTCACTGTGGCGAGGAAATGGCATCAACGTCCTCAAGATTGCACCCGAATCCGCCATCAAGTTCATGGCCTATGAGCAGGTAAGGGTGTCATAACCTTACCACTGATACATTATCAGATTACAGTTAAGCAGGAAATGCTAACAGCAAAGGTAATCAGGTGCAAATCACTTGGTGTTTTTCATCTGCTGTATTTGCTCTGATTCCCATCAGATCAAGCGGCTGATTGGGAGCAATCAGGAGACGCTGGGAATTCTGGAGAGACTGGTCGCAGGATCTCTGGCTGGTGCCATCGCACAGAGCAGCATCTACCCAATGGAGGTGAGAGACTAGTGCAAAGTGTGCTAAAATGCTGTTAATTGTCCATCTGCTTGGAGAACTGACCAATGTTTGCACAGGTGTCTATGGAGAAAACCATGTTCACCTGGTTTGAAATGCCAGCTCCATTACCAAAGTCACTCTGAAGTAGGCGTAATTCTTCAACTTTGTCTAAAATCATGGCATGTTTTGTGCTTGTTCTTTATGTACAGCTGATTATGCCATTCTTGCAGAGTTAAGATATTTATTAGACTTTGTAGTGTTCTATTTCCAGAAAGGTCTTTCAAACTTTTGTAATTAACACTGTTAATAGGCTGGCATTTGTGGTATTATATGGAGAAAAAATGCCATGTTCTGAAAAGATCTAAACCAAGACACTTTCATTTCTTAAAGGTTCTAAAGACTCGACTAGCCCTAGGAAAGACGGGTCAGTACTCTGGCATCGTGGACTGCGCCAAACGCATATTTAAGAAAGAGGGCGTAACAGCGTTTTACAAGGGCTATATCCCCAACATGCTCGGCATTATTCCCTATGCTGGAATAGACCTGGCTGTCTACGAGGTAATGTTTCTTCCTACTTCTGCTTAATTAGTTTGCTTAATTAAAACCAAGAGGCACATCACTGTTTTTATGTCTCCATCATGCTCATTTACAGGAATACTCCAGCATTTTTCAACCTAATGCTGGATTATTCCTTTAAATATTGAATGTGAAGATGCAGTTAAGGCAAAGCATTACATTGTGTTAATGTGTACATGGAATTTCTCAATTAAAATAAATACTACTAACTACTTAACACTGAATTATAAATATAAACTATTAATTACATTACAAATTCGAAGCTTGTGCTTGAAGTGTTTAGAAAGCAAAAGGTTTATACTTCTCCTGTTTCTCCAGACTTAAATGTGTCTCTATTTCTCTCTTTCTTGTAGACTCTGAAAAACTCCTGGTTACAGACGTATGCCACAGACAGCGCAGACCCTGGCGTGTTTGTCCTGCTAGCCTGCGGCACTATGTCCAGCACTTGCGGCCAGTTAGCCAGTTACCCTTTGGCCCTGGTGAGGACGCGCATGCAAGGTCAAGGTGAGGCTCTTGATTTTGTATTTGAAGTAATGGTAAACAAAAGTTTCATTTTACGCAACGTGGTCTTGCATAGATTTTTACTCGGAGAAAACAATTTTTTTTTTACTCTTTGACGTAGAAATGAGACTTTTCACCCTCCCTAATTCACACTCACCCACATAGCCTTTACTCTCACTATGGTGACTCTCTTTTTAAAAAAACAAGAAAAAAAAACTTGACCTGCTTGCGTCATGTCTAGTGTAAACAGACGTACATGTGCCATCGATCAATGGATCACACTGATCTCTAGGGGTCATGTCACACTTTCTCACAATACTTGGACACATGGACTGGGGAGAAAAAAGTATGAGTAGAAATTGATTTTCAAATAAATAGACTTGTGGACTTGTGGACACAAGAGCAGAGATCATTATAGCACTAAAACGACACAACAAAACGACCCCTACCTTTTACTGATGTCTCTCCTTCTCTCTGTTTGGCAGCTACATTGGATGGAGCGCCTCAGATGTCCATGAGCAAGCTGTTCAGACATATTGTCCGGACAGAAGGTGCGATGGGGCTCTACCGAGGCCTGGCGCCCAACTTCATGAAAGTCATCCCTGCAGTCAGCATCAGCTACGTGGTGTATGAGAATCTAAAAGTCACACTGGGTGTCCAGTCCCGGTGAGGGACTGCCAAATCTTTTTCTTTTAGAATTTTTTGTTGTTGGGATGCAAAATGGACGTGGCACTGAGGAGAAAAAGGGACAGGTAATCTTGGGTGGTGAGACCTGAGGTTTGAGTTGATGTTCTCATTCTGTGAATGCCAGACGGACCAAGGAGGGTAGGAACAAAGAACACTAAGCGCAAACACTAAGAATCCAAACCAGAATGTGTTCCTACACCCAGGAATCCTACATCTACTCTTTCTACAATTTCCTGGACTGTAGTAACCTGTTTCACTACGGACCAAGAAGATGCACCATCATCTGTGGTATCTTAAGGAGACTGACCTGAGTGTTTAGCTGCTCGTGTGTGCTCTTTTAATCCAGTAGGTGGCAGTGTTGAATAGCCAAGGGCTTAAGACCAGCACACCAAATCCTACCCTCCGTTCCATATATTTAAGCACTACATTTGTCATCGTCTTACTTAATTTATTGAGATAGTTCAGGTGTTCTCATGCAGAACCTCCAGTTCAAACCTCCTCCTTCACAAACAATGATCTATGAAGATTTTGAAGTTGATGTTTTTTGTTTTTTTATTCTTCGTTAATGTTATACATGCTGTAAACATCATCTATTTATTTAATTATTAGAAAGAAGTTAGAAAGAACATGTAAGCAGCAGATTTAATACTTACAGTGAAAATTGGTACAAAGTCTTTTTTGTTTGTGTTTTTTTTTGTGTTTTGCTTTCATTATCACAAGGTAATTTGGCTTATCAGTTATAAATCACATGCACCAATCTGGATGAAGAACTGGTTTAGGTTAAGAAAAGTTTCAGTGATGTTTTAATGTCAATGCTGTATTTCCTGTATTGGGATGGAATATATCGCAAAAATCCATTCACCCACCCCATGATGGGAATCAATTCCCTTCAGTTTCAAATCACTCGATTTCAGAATCAAGTTTTGCACCTTATGTGAAGCCTTTCCTTTGCATTTCATTTTCACGCAGTGTTGTATTGTTCTTGATGTGTTTGTGAATGGCATCAATTAGGGGGAAAAACCTCAGGAACTTTAAGGTTATCTATGGGAGGCTCACTTGAATCTTTAGACTGAATGATGCTACAATGAGAACAATTTTCTTTTTAAATCCTGTATTCAGGTTGTAAGAGAGCTGAAAGGGAAGTGCATTGTAGGGGGAAAAAAAAGGACTAATGCTCTGCTGCACGGTTCAAGGGTCTATGCCTTAATTTAATGTTCTCACCACTCCAAGACAAGATTAAACACAGTTCACTAATTATCAAATGTTGGACAAGGATGTGGCCCTTGAGGATGTGTGTTAGACAGAATGACCTAGCAACTCCAGAAAAAAACTAAGAAAAAAAAAGATCCTTAAAAAAATGGCAATAGATTAACTTTGTACTTTGGATTCTAAATCATGTGCATGAATTGAAGAGTTTAGAGTCGATCTCCATCCAGACAGATATCGCATTTAAAACTAGTTTAGGTGTCCCCGCAGCTCCTGTAAGAGACCACAGCTTTCCTTAAACCACTGAATGATTCTCCATAGATGAAGGTCAGTACAAACTTTTACAGGCTATAAACATGTATGAGATGCTCAAAAAGTTTTCTAGGTTTGCATCATGTGCTGCTAACAGACTTTCAAGTCATTGAATAGAGCAAGGCAGTGAATAGCTTCCTAATATAGTGATTCCAATGTGGAACATGAACAGATTTGTGCATTTTTTTTTTTTTCTTTCCCAGTATAATGTATGGATGTTAAGTGGCTTCTAATTGGCATGCTTAGTGGTATAGTGGAGTATATATGGTGCAGGAAGCTTGTGTTGAACACCACACATGATTCAGTCTAAGCGATCATTTCTAACATTAGACCAATCAGTTATCTCTTTGCACAGCAAAACTAGTTGCAGAACTATTCAGAACAGTATTTCCCCTCCTTTAACTTCTTCCTGTTGTTTTTATGCATGTATGTGTGGTGTAGAAATGTGTTTAATTGATAAAGCAGAATACTGAACAGGGCTTTAACAGCTTTGCCGCATAGTGGATGCCTTTGCTTCTGCTTCTGTTGCATTTTGCACTTTTCCCTCCCTCGAGGCAACCTGTATGCTAGAAGTGATTGCTTAACTGACAGATCGCAGGTGTTTTATATGGCAATAGATTGCTGGTGTACTTCAGTATTAGTACCAAGACTCAAATGTACAAGAAGAAACCACACCATTAGCACACTGCCTGATGTGTATGCTATGTGTAGCGCCTTACTTTCAGCAGGCACTGTCTGGTAGCCTTTATTAATATGTACTGCTTTAGCAAAACTGGAAAATATGCTAAAATGCTGCTGTAAATCCAGGGGAATGTCTGAGGATGCATTTAAACAACTGGATACGATCCTTTGTTTTACTGCTGCAAGATGCAGTGAAGCACTGGTATATGACTGTGGTCTTTATTGCAAATGCAATGACTGGGCTACATGAGTTTGCTGTTTACATGTCAAACAAAAACTCAGATGCATATCTGATAAGAATTGGGGTAATTCTACCACAAGGCAAAAGTGACGTTGTGCAGAAATGTTGTCGATACAAATGTGTAACTGGAGTCTGTGATATTTCTGACTGGATGCCTAAAGTGAATGAATGCAGAATATGTATATTTATGTTTATATAAGAACAAAGTTCAATAAAGATATTCTTATTTCAATCCAATGTCTGTTGCTAGTTGCTTAAGTATCAGACAAATGGTAAACATCCTGTTACTGTTGCTAATGTATGGATATACAATATTTTTAGAAACAACCTGAAATCAAAAATGACACACCCCCCCACCACCCCCTTAGCTGATGTCTTTTGTCATATTGCACTCATGACATGGGCCTATGATGGTCAGTTGGCAGTTTTTGCTATATATAAAACATGTAACCAGGTAGCTAAAATATTCAACAAGAGAAATATTAGTTTACACCGATCAGGCATAACATTATGAGCAGTGAGAGGTGAAGTGAAGAACTCTGATTATCTCCTCATCATGGCACCTGTTAGTGGGTGGGATATATTAGGCAGCAAGTGAACATTTTGTCCTCAAAGTTGATGTGTTAGAAGCAGGAAAAATGGGCAAGCGTAAGGATTTGAGCAAGTTTGATAAAGGGTGATGAAGGCCAAATTGTGATGGCTAGACGACTGGATCAGAGCATCTCCAAAACTGCAGCTCTTGTGGGGTGTTCCCGGTCTGCAGTGGTCAGTATCCATCAAAAGTGGTCCAAGAAAGGAACAGTGGTGAACCGGCAACAGGGTCATGGGCAGCCAAGGCTCATTGATGTACATGGGGAGTGAAGGCTGGCACAAAGCAATGAATGGTTTGATGAGCACAAGAATGAATTTAAGGTGTTGACTTCTGTGGGATGTGCTGGTCAAACAAGTCTCGCAACTTATAGGACTTGATATAGGATCTGCTGCTAACATCTTGGTGCCAAATACCACAGCACACCTTCAGAGATCTAGTGGAATCCATGCCTCAACAGGTCATAGCTGTTTTGGCAGTGAAAGGGGGACCAACACAATATTAGGCAGGTGGTCATTATGTTATGCCTGATCGTTGCATCTGTGAGATGATGAGGTGAATATTTGTTACAGGGAGATTTAAGGCTATCTACTTCAATATGAGGAGTGATGCTTTTCAGTGTGCATTTGCAGAATTCCTCAATAAAATGAAACTCCAAGACTGCACCTTCTGTCACTACAACACTTACATCTGAGCATCAGATCTTCTGCTGAGGAATAAACAAGGTACTTGAGGTAGTCCTCCATTCTTACGCTGTTTGGAGAAGATGTATGAATATATATAAATTATTCAAGCCATGGTTAAATTTGTTAACAGACTCAAATGGATGTGTTCATCATCAAATGCTTAATCTGATTGCTGGAAAACATACTAACATATCTAGCAGTCAACTTAAAGTAGATGCCACGTCAGAATTTCTTCCTAACAGGATGCTGACTCCATCAAAAAGAAACATCACCGAGTCGGTCGGAAGTTACTTTTACTTCACATTATATTACACTTCAGTCTTGGAATGACATAATGGAGTGACTGGTGTTGCAATGTCTGCTTAACTCAATTAGTCAAAGCTAACTGTTTTTTGGTTTTTTTTGACAAATACTTAATTGGAGATCAACATACACTATATTGCTAAAAGTTTTGGGACACCCCTCCAAATCATTGAATTCAGGAGTTGAGCTCGGCCCCTTAGTTCCAGTGAAAGGAACTCTTAATGCTTCAGCACACCAAGACATTTTGGACAATTATATGCTGCCAACTTTGTGGGAACAGTCTGGGGATGACCCCTTCCTGTTCCTAAATGACTGCTGTTGAGAAGTTTCTTTGAAAATCATACTTTTATAGTCCATACTTCAAATCTTCTTCAAACCGTACTAAAATCTAATTTCAATCAATTTGTAATTCTAATTCTAGCTAACTATAGTTATCAAAGTGAATTTAATCTACTTTAATGGTCAAAAATTCCCATAAACACACTCCTAAACCGTGTGGAAAGCCTTCCCAGAAGAGTTGAAGCTGTTAAAGCTGCAAAGGGCGGGCCAACTTCATATTACATTTATGCGCTTGTAAAGGCAGACGTCCCAAAACTTTTGGGAATATAGTGTAATTCATGTCCACGATATACTAAAGGCTTTAAAATATTAAGTCCAGTGACACAGTGTATTAGCTTGTGGCTTACATATTAATATCAATATGGTAATTTAGTATATATTTAATACTATTTATATATTAAATTGTGCACACATCGTATTCAATAATAATCACTGTGTCACCTCAAAGGTGGGGTAAAAACACACAAATATAATGCCAAATAATGGAGCATTAGTGTCGAACACCACATGTTGCAAAGGTAACAAACTGATCTTAGAACAGTGCTGGAAGAGTTAGTATTATTAAATGTGCTCATTTTTTGAACATTTACTCAACTTTGCCTCGGTTGTTGGGTCAAAGTAGGTTTGTTGGGCCAGGGTCAGCTACCGGCCTGGCCACAGTTAACAAGACCTCCTGCCCACAGTTAGCCTAACTCTCCCACAGAAGCAAAAATAAAGCACTTAGCTAATTACACAAATCCCTGACTCACTCTCATTTATTTGGAAATTTCTTAAAAAATATAAATCAGTAGCTAAATTAATGTTGTTTCCCCAAAATCTCTACAGTAGATCTTTAAGTATGAGAGAATGATTAGTACTAAGGGACTTTTCTGACAGCTTGATTGATTGATTGATTGATTGATTGATCTATTTATTGATTATGTAAATGATTTTAATGTAAACTTGTACACTGAATCCACATCAGCTGATCCAAAGCACCCGCCTTACCACGAGTGGTCAGATGACTGAAGTGAGTCGCGGAAGTGAGCCCAGTATCGTTATTGTGTTTAGCAAAGATATTAGGTCATTTATATCTACAGCAGGTTTGTCCTCCTCACAAGCACAAGCCAGCTGCTAATTTGATTGACCTCCAGATGTGGGTTTTTAAAGTTTAATGATAACGTTCACTTCGGCTCACGCAAGTGTTTGTTCTACTTTTTTTTATCCGCACCGGTCACGAGTTTCTTCTCCTGTGATGCAGAAATGTATTTTTCTAGTCGACTTCGCCTTTCCACCTTAAATAATACCCTATTACGCCTGTAGGGGGAGACACCTATCACTTACTCACATTAACTGCATTAACCTGGCCTGATTATCCAGCCAGAAGCCAAAAGATTTGGGACACCCCTCCAAATCATTGAATTCAGGTGTTGTTTTTCAGAGTTTGGGCTTGGCCCCTTAGTTCCAGTGAAAGAAACTCTTAATGCTTCAGCATACCAAGACATATTTTGGACAATTTCATGCTCCCAACTTCCTGTTCCAGCATGAGAGACACAGAGAGACTGCGAGCCAGACCTTCTCGTCCAACATCAGTGCCTGACCTCACAAATGCGCTTCTAGAGGAATGGCCAAAAATTCCCATAAACACACTCCTAAACCTTGTGGAAAGCCTTCCCAGAAGATTTGAAGCTGTTATAGCTGCAAAGGGTGGGACAACTCCATATTACATTCATGTGCATGTAAAGGCAGACCTCCCAGTTTTGGCCTGGCTCTCAGTCTCTGCTCTAATTCATCCCAGTGGTGTTCTATCGGGTTGAGGTCAGGACTTCCTCCACACCAAACTCACTCATCCATGTCTTTATGAGGCAGGCAGAACCATGCATGTACACATACATACATATATATATATATATATATATATATGGAAAGTGATTTTATCTGGGGAAATTAGGCATGTTACAAAACACTGTATGATGTTCTTTAGGCTGAAGAAGACTAGAAACAAGTTGAACAAATCCTGACAAATTTTAGTGCCATTTTAGTGACTCAACCCCTCAAACACTAGGCAGAGCATGGGTTCAGAACATTAGAAACGTATGATACTTTTAAAGGGGAATAAGGCTATGGGCCAAGTTTCCTCTGCATACTGCGGTTTCCTCCACCAGTCCAAGACATGCATTGTCAAGTGACTGGCATCTTTAAATTGTCAATAGTATATGCAATTGTGCCCTGCGATGTGTTGGCACCCCATCCAGGGTGTTTTCTGCCTTGTGTGTCTAGAGTCCCCTGGGATAGGCTCCATGCTCCTTGTGACCCTGTGTAGGATAAGCAGTATAGAAAATCAGATGGATGATCTGTTAAGGGTGAAAACTGTTCCAACAGTAAGTATTTTTCACCAATGAAAACTGTAATACATTTGCAACGTTGTACAAAACTCCACACGGGTAGAATAGCGCCCTCTAGAGGAGAAATAATCCCATTGTTTAAGGAGGAACCGAGGATTTAAATAAACTGCGAATAAGACAATAACTTCAGACTCGTGAGTGGAGGAGGGTCAGTCAGTCAGTCAGGTGAGACCAGAGGAGGACAGGAGACGGGTGTCTTCTCTGCAGAATTCCTGGCCTGGGTTTGATGACACTGTGTCCAGGACCATGTTGTCGTATGAAGACGCTAAAGTGAAATTAGAGTCCGCGGGTCAGAGTCACGTCCTGCGGTTCTGGTCTGAGCTTTCGGATGGGGACAGGGACGCGTTTCTGGCCGAGTTGTCTCAACTGGACCCCGGAGAGCTGGTGAGACACTGCCGGAGCGCCGCCGAGGCCGTGAGACAAAGCCCGGGTGAGGAGGAGCGGCTGTGCGGGCGTATGGAGCCGGTAGAGGGCGAGTTCATCGGCGGAGTGCGGAGAAGTGCACCGGGCTCACTGCAGGAGTGGGAAGAGGAAGGTCCGGCTTTACTTACATCTTATTTATACACCAGTCTAAACAGGGCTGTTTGTTTTTGGTGCATTTCTTCCCTTATACTTTATGACTTTTAGACATTTCTCATACTGTGATGGTAGATGATATAATCATTTCTTTCATTTTCTTTATTCTATCACGATTTCCACTTTCCTGTCTTTATTTTTGGGGATTCATTTCTGAGGAAATTACAGTATCAGTAGATGTCAACCCAGAACAGTGTACAATATTGTTAGTATACACCGACCAAGCATAATATTATGACCACCTGCCTATATTCTCTTGGTCCCCCCTGACCCATCATGCACTGTGTATTCTGACACCTTTCTATCAGAACCAGCATTGACTTCTTCAGCAATTTGAGCAACAGTAGCTCGTCTGTTGGATCGGATCACACAGGCCAGCCTTCGCTCCCCACATGCATCAATGACCCTTGGCTGCTCATGACCCTGTCACCGGTTCACCACTGTTCCTTCCTTGGATCACTTTTGATAGATACTGACCACTGCAGACCAGGAACTCCCCACAAGAGCTGCAGTTTTGGAGATGCTCTGATCCAGTCGTCTAGCCATCACAATTTGGCCCTTGTCAAACTCGCTCAAATCCTTACGCCTGCCCATTTTTCCTGCTTCTAACACATCAACTTTGAGGACAAAATGTTCACTTGCTGCCTAATATATCCCACCCGCTAACAGGTGCCATGATGAGGAGATCATCAGTGTTATTCACTTCATCTGTCACTGCTCATAATGTTATGCCTGATCGGTGTAGAAAGGTAGTTCTCATTAAAATATCATAAATATAAATAAAAACGACTAGTTATAATAGTATTACAGAAAAGTATTACAGAGTACTTGGGAAAGAATTATTGGTGAATAAATACATGTGGGCAGAGTTGAAATAGTTGGGGGAAAACAAGGTTGTAAAGCCGCTGTACTAAATAAGAGAACTCTGTGGTCCTAAACACTTACTGCTCTATGTAGGAATAACCTGACATAACCCGTATCCTGATGTTCTTTAGTGAAAAATAAACAACTCTGTTTTGACTATGATGCTGGAAAACTGTGGTCAATATATCAAGCAAACAGAGCTTATATATAAAGCACTCTGCGTTTGGCACTAAAGCTGAAAGTACATTGATTGAAAAGTGCTATAACTAATCAAACTAATGATGTACAATGAAAAAAAGTTTTTTGCTTTTGTTTTTTTGCAGGATTTTCACAGATAGCTCAAAACAAAGTGGCCGTGCTGCTGTTAGCTGGCGGGCAGGGAACCAGACTTGGAGTTTCGTATCCTAAAGGAATGTATGACGTCGGGCTGCCGAGTGGCAAAACGTTGTATCAGATCCAAGCAGAGCGTATTCGGAAGGTGCAGAACCTGGCGAGCGAGAAATGTGGTGCCAAGTGCACAGTGCCTTGGTGAATTTCACTTTTATTTACGTCAATCACATTCATACACTTTATTGCCAAAAGTTTTGGGACACCCCTCCAAATCATTGAATTCAGGGGTTGGGCTTGGCCCCTCAGTTCCAGTGAAAGGAACTCTTAATGCTTCAGCCTACCGAGACATTTTGGTCAATTTCATGCACTGAACTTTGTGGGAAAAGTTTGGGGATGACCCCTTCCTGTTCCAGCATGACTGCACACCAGTGCACAAAGGAAGGTCCATAAAGACATGGATGAGCGAGTTTGGTGTGGAGGAACTTGACTGTCCTTCACAGAGTCCTGACCTCAACCCGATAGAACACCTTTGGGATGAATTAGAGCGGAGACTGCGAGCCAGAACTTCTCATCCAGCATCAGTGCCTGACCTCACAAATGTGCTTCTAGAGGAATGGTCAAAAATTCCCATAAACATACTCCTAAACCTTGTGGAAAGCCTTCCCAGAAGAGTTGAAACTGTTATAGCTGTAAAGGGCGGACCAACTCCATATTAAATTCATGTGCAAGTAAAGGCAGACCTCCCAGTTTTGGCCTGGTTCTCAGACTCCGCTCTAATTCATCCCAAGGGTGTTTTATCGAGTTGAGGTCATGTTCCTCCACACCAATCTCCCTCATCCATGTCTTTATGGACCTTGCTTTGTGCACTGGTGCACAGTCATGTTGGCACCAGATTGTTTGCACAAATTTGGGAGCATGAAATTGTCCAAAATGTCTTGGTATGCTGAAGCATTAAGAGTTCCTTTCACTGGAACTAAGGGGCCAAACCCAACCCCTGAAAAACAACCCCTGAATTCAATGATTTGGAGGGGTGTCCCAAAACTTTTGGCAATATAGTGTATATACCCCAAACCCCATAAATGTTTTCATTGCATCATCTAAAAGTTCTACACTCTGGTAAAACCAAGTGATTTAACTATACATCCATCAGCTCTAATAACTCTTTCTCTGCTTTACATTGGGTGGATACAGGTATATAATGACCAGCGAGTTCACCCTGGAGCCCACAGAGAAATTTTTCAAAGAGAACAGCTACTTTGACTTGGATCCTTCCAATGTGGTGATGTTTGAGCAGAGGATGATCCCAGCTGTCGACTTTGATGGGAAGATTATTCTGGAAAAGAAGAATAAGATAGCCATGGCTCCAGGTTTGAGAGATTTTCTGAAAAAACATGCATATGTAGCACAATCAAATACACAATCAAAGATCAGCTTGATTTGCTCCTGTTTAGTACTTTTCATACTTAGTTAAGTTAAATGTATCTGAAATGTATTGTGATTCCCTATTGTCATTGTCTATTTCATTATTTGAACAGTTACTTAAACACTGTCCCACAATTTTGATGAGCAAACATTTTATCTAAACATTACATATTCTATATTATCATTTGCTGAATATATTGAATACTTAAACAAATATATGTGTGTTTTGTTGCTTTTCAGATGGAAACGGAGGCCTTTATCGCGCTCTTCTAGACAACAAGGTCTTCGAGGATATGGAGAGAAGGGGGGTGCAGTATATTCATGTCTACTGTGTTGATAACATCCTGGTTAAACTGGCCGATCCACTGTTTATTGGCTTCTGTGTGAAGAAAGGAGCCGACTGTGGTGCTAAGGTAGAAATGAACCTACGTGTATAATATGAAGTTTTTACTTTTTGTCTTCATCTGATCACATTGGGTCAGGGTGATGTGTGAGGTTGTAACTATGGATGGGAATTGATTTTACTAGTACTTATACTACTGTCATTGTTATAGCTAACTTATTTGTACAGAGGACATTTATACTCAGAAGCAGTTATATGAAGTTGTTTCGTATCCTTAAAATGACAAAGATAAACACATTGCAAGTGTAGAAAGTTCAATATACGTAATACAGTGTAATATAGTGAAGGACATCCTGGAAGGAGGGATGGTAGAGCGTGACAGAGCCTGACAGGCTGAAAATATACTCTCATATGGAGTCTAGATATTCACTTTGGTACCGTATAACAGCCTTCATACGCATGAAAACTGAATAGATAGAATGAATAGATGAACTTGACCAATCCTGACCACTCTTAAAGAAAGTTCCGGTCCTCTCCCACAGTTATATTTAGTTCTGTTTCCCAAAATATAAACCAGTCTCGATCATGATATGGTATTTACTGGAAATAAATGAACAAACTCCGTAAATGTGCCTCCATATGGTCAATTCTTTTCCCACACCCACTAGCTAGTTCTCCTTAGTCTCATGACAACTGCTAACCAAAGAGGGTGACAGCAATCACGTGCTTCTTCTGAGACATGTGAAACCAGCTAGTGAGTCTTTTCAAATGGCTCATGCAGCTAAATACACTGAGAGGAAAGTGTTTACTGTCCCCTTCTGTATAGATAAGCTCACAGCTGCCCAGGATTGGTTACAGTCACTATAATTGTCAGGAGAGAGAGAGTGATGCCATCTCTCATTCTCAGAGAGCCTGACTACAGAGGGGTGTGACATCATAAGGATCCGAACTTGGGATCTCCTGAGGATAAGGCGAACTTTATTCTGTTTTGGTCTCACATAATTCCAGTCACGATGTAAACCTCTATATTAAGATTCCAACAGCAATGCCAAATTCTTATATATAGCTATATATCTTTTATAGCTGTTGTGGACCTTTCTTGACCAAATATGCCATGTGTCCAATGTGGTCCAGGATAAATCCTCAGCAGTGTAAATTCCCAGAAAGTTGTAACTGTCCTCCTTATACTGTCCAATCAGCAATAGTGGATGGTATCGAATTTATCGAATCATGTCCACAACCAATCTCTAAATTGTCCGTAGTGTGTGATTGCGTGAGTGAATGAGAGTGTGTATGTGCCCTGCAATGGGTTGGCACTCCGTCCAGGGTGTATCCTGCCTTGATGCATGATGATGCCTGAGATAGGCACAGGCTCCCCGTGACCCCCCCGTGAATAGATCGGATAAGCGGTAGACAATGAATGAATGAATGTCCACAACCATCTCCTTTGTCTTTATGTTGAGGATAAGACTGTCATTACCAGATCATTCACCTCACTTCTATAAGGTGTTGTATGAATATTGACACACTTCAGTGTCTCATGCACTTGTGTGGTGGACAGAATAAAGTACCTTGTCCTCCTCTCTGACTGGAATTTGCAATTAATAGTTTCAATACTCAGAGCCTCAATACAGCCCATAGTCCAACTTCTTTACTCCAAAATATGAGCATGTGTTTGCCACAAGTCTCTGGAATAGTTAGTGGTGTAAATCCTTTCTAGTCTTTGTCTATATCGCAGTAAATGATGTAGCAGTTTTCCGTAATACTTTTCCTACGTGCCGCACTCATAATAATTTAAAGATAGAAATTCCCTCGCATTTAGTTTTCCCAAGTTTCTTCTGGATTTCTGCCATGCATCATTCTTTGTTTCTCCCCTGTGTTGCTGAGGTGGTAGAAAAGGCGTATCCATCCGAGCCTGTGGGTGTAGTATGTCGTGTAGATGGCGTGTACCAGGTGGTGGAATACAGCGAGCTGGAGCCTGAGACAGCAGAGCAGCGCCATGCTGGGGGAGAGCTCGTGTACAATGCTGGAAACATCTGCAACCATTTCTTCACCAGAGACTTCCTTTTGGAGGTGGCCCTGTGAGTGACACTGTGTATATGTTTACAAATGTAAATGTAATGTATGTTTACAAATGTAAATGTATATGACTTTCATTTTATTTAATGGTTTTGATATCGTTTTTGTTCTTGGGGCTAAAATAACATTATGAATAAGAAAGTTATAGATGTGTATAGTCCATTTTCCATTGTCTGTACAGCTTATCCGATCTATCCTCGGGTCACGCGTCATCAGGCATCAAGGAAGGATACACCCTACCCATCGCAGGACACACACACACACACTCAATTACACACTATGGGCAATTTAGAGATTCCAATCAGCGCTCTAGAAGCATGTCTTTGGACTGTGGGAGGAAACGGGAGCACCCGAAGGAAACCCACCAAGCACGGGGAGAACATGAAAACTCCACACACACACAGTGAGCGGGAGCGAGACTCGAACCCAGGACGCTGGAGGTGTGAGGCAAACGTGCTAACCATGCTGCCTAGATGTGTATAGTGTTTGTCAGTTATGATTAGCTCTGGAAGGCCATTAAAAATATTAATGAGGCATGAGAATAGATATTTTTGACCAAAAGTCAAAACAACAGAACTATTAGACAAAAAAAAATTACTAGGCACAGTGTGATGAAGCTCAATACTAACCTGCAAAATACAGTGCAACAGAGGATTATTGTTTGTGATTTTGTCTTTCCAAAAACTACAGGTTGTGTTGGGGTGCTTTCAGGTTTTCCTTTTTTTTGCATCGATTGTTGTCTAAACTGTATAAGATGGATAAAAGGTTTGAATCAAACTTTTATTAAAGTCCTCTTCCCCCTTGACTTGAACAATGATTACAAATAACTGAATTGTTTCCAAACATCTGACATTTTCGCTGTTGATGTGCTGCTTGAGTGAATATATACTGACCAGCAATCGCATTTTTAATCACCCTGTAATTTTCATTATTATTAAAATTATTTGTAAAGTGTTAGAATTGAAAAATGAAGCAGTATTTCATTTTGCATTTTACATTTTTTTTGTTTTTTAATTTTTACTTTCTCAGGAATTATCAGGACCAGTTAAAGCAGCATGTAGCCATCAAGAAAGTGCCGTTTGTGGATGAAGAGGGTAACTCTGTGAAACCTACAAAACCAAATGGAATAAAAATGGAGAAGTTTGTCTTTGACGTCTTCCAATTTTCAAAGTGAATCTCTGTTATCCTTGTTATCAGTAAAAATGTTAAAGGTCATTTTTTAAAATCGTAAAGTAGTGGTTCAACATGACGGTGCCTTTCTTGTTGCAGAAAATTTGTTGCGTTTGAGGTTCTGAGGGAGGACGAGTTCTCACCACTGAAAAATGCAGATGGTGCGCCTGTTGACACTCCGACCACAGTGAGGCGCTCTCTGCTGGCTCAGCACTATCGCTGGGCATTGCAAGCCAGGGCTGTGTTCCTTGATGAGCACGACAACCCCATCACTTCAGAATACAGGTACTGAAAAACATCAGCGGAGTGAGCTTGATGCTTATTCGTATCTATTCTTGTTCACATGCTTTGTGTCTCGCCATAAAGCCAGAGGATATCAATTGTAGTTTAATAGAATAAAGTAGTCTAATAAAAGAATCATATAATTCAGAAATCATGCTGATGCTCATACTTATACAGATAATTGCTCACAATTACGTAAGTAAGTAAGCAGTCTTTATTTGTCACATATACATTACTGCACAGTGAAATTCTTTCTTCCCATATCCCATCCTTGGAGGGTTGGGTTGAGAGCACAGGGTCAGCCATGATGCAGCGCCTCTGGAGCAGGTTGTGGGGTTTGAGGGCCTTGCTCAAGGGCCCAACGGAGGCAGCTTGGCGGTGCTGAGGCTTGAACCCTGATCTTCCAATAAACAACCAAGAGTCTTAACCACTTTATCTCCCACAGCCCAGGTTACACTTTAGAGCTACCAAAGCTCCAGGTTACACAGGTCTACTTGACTATATTCAGTTGTAGAAAGGACATTATTTATAATCACACTCTCTGGTGTCACCCAGATGAGGATGGGTTCCCTTTTGAGTCTAGTTCCTTTCATGGTTTCTTCCTCATATGTATTAGGGAGTTTTTCTTTGCCTTTGTTGCCTCTAGCTTGCTCATTAGAGATTTGAAGAGAATGTCCATTGTTGAAAAGCACTATAAAATAAAAGCACTACAAATAAAAAAAATTTTAAAAAAAAGATTGAAAAATTGAAAAGTCAACAGTACAGGTTCAGGACACTGGCGTTCGTAAGAGAAGTCCATGTTAAACAAATATGCTGTGCATATTGTCCTGTAGATAAATAATTGTAAACTAGATGTGTCTAGAAGTATAAGATGATATATTAAGTATTTATTATTTTTAACATTTTACTAGACCTTTAGAGAGAGATGCATTATTCAGTGTCTTGTAAAAAGTTCTATCGTTGTTTGAAATACAGTTCAAAATAATCTAAGAAAACGTTTAATTATTGATCAGTGTTTTATTAATCTACAGGGTGGCTCGGGATGGTGATCCTCCAGCAGTGTGTGAAATTTCTCCACTTGTGTCTTATTTTGGAGAGGTGAGAGATCTTTGACACGTCGTTTGTTTCTGTATGGGATTGTGTCTTGACAATGCCTTATACTGTACCATACCATATACTTATCTTGAATCCGGAGAGACTGCTTGGGTTGAAAGACAAAACAAAAAAAAATTTTTTTGCTAGCATACCATGTGTTTTTTAAAAAGAGATGTAGTGTGGTGGACATTTAACGAAAACCAGAAGGCTCTGTACACCAGTGAACACCTGACCTGAGAGCTAATGTTTAATTAGCCATGATTAGTTTTGTTACATTTTAATGTGCATTTTATTTAGTTATATTTGAATGCATCGCACAAACACTGGAATTATTAAGATTCATTTATTGTAAATATATTATATAGAATGTTTGTCATTTGTTGAAATTAATTGAAAAAGTGAAAGGTAAGGCACATTTCGATTTCAATGCTTACTTTTTTCTATACTGAGCCTGTATCTTATTGAGAAACCACTGTACTAACTAACTGACTCACTCACTCATTCACTCATGCACTAACTCACTCACTCATTCACTAACTCAGTCACTAACTCATTTACTCATTGACTTACTCATTAACTCACTCACTCACTAACTCACTCACTCACTAACTCACTCATTCACTCACTCACTCACTAACTCACTCACTCACTCATTTACTCACTAACTCACTCAATAACTCACTCATTCACTAACTCACTCACTCACTAACTCACTCAATAACTCACTCACTCACTAACTCACTCATTCACTAACTCACTCAATAACTCACTCATTCACTAACTCACTCATTCACTAACTCACTCACTCATTTACTCACTAACTCACTCATTCACTAACTCACTCACTAACTCACTCATTTACTCACTAACTCACTCAATAACTCACTCATTCACTAACTCACTCATTCACTAACTCACTCACTCACTAACTCACTCACACACTAACTCACTCAATAACTCACTCATTCACTAACTCACTCACTCATTTACTCACTAACTCACTCAATAACTCACTCATTCACTAACTCACTCACTCACTCACTCACTCACTAACTCACTCATTCACTAACTCACTCAATAACTCACTCATTCACTAACTCACTCACTCATTTACTCACTAACTCACTCAATAACTCACTCATTCACTAACTCACTCACTCACTCACTAACTCACTCACTCACTCACTAACTCACTCATTCACTAACTCACTCACTCACTAACTCACTCACTCACTCACTAACTCACTCATTCACTAACTCACTCACTCATTTACTCACTAACTCACTCAATAACTCACTCACTCACTAACTCCCTAACTCACTCACTCATTTACTAACTAACTCACTCAATCATTCACTAACACTCACTAACTCACTCAATAACTCACTCATTCACTAACTCACTCATTCACTAACTCACTCATTCACTAACTCACTCACTCACTAACTCACTCACTCACTCAATAACTCACTCATTCACTAACTCACTCACTCAATAACTCACTCATTCACTAACTCACTCATTCACTAACTCACTCATTTTCAACTAACTCACTAAACTTCACAAACCCTCACTCACTCACTAAACTAACTCACTCATTCACTAACTCACTCAATAACTCACTCATTCACTAACTCACTCATTCACTAACTCACCTCACTAACTCACTCACTCACTCACTAACTCACTCATTCACTAACTCACTCAATAACTCACTCATTCACTAACTCACTCACTCATTTACTCACTAACTCACTCAATAACTCACTCATTCACTAACTCACTCACTAACTCACTCATTCACTAACTCACTCATTCACCCAACCTCCACTCACTAACTCACTCACTAACTCACTCATTCACTAACTCACTCACTCACTAACTCACTCATTCACTCACTCACTCACTCACTCACTCACTCATTCACTTACTCACTAACTCACTCACTAACTCACTCATTCACTAACTCACTCAATAACTCACTCATTCACTAACTCACTCACTCATTTACTCACTAACTCACTCAATCATTCACTCACTAAACTAACTCCCTAATCACTCACTCTTTTCAACTAACTCACTCAATCATTCACTAACACTCAATAACTCACTCAATCACTCACTCACTCACTTTTTTCTTACTTCTGTGTTTCAGGGTCTGGAGAATCTGCTCAAGCACAAGAACTTGAAATCTCCTTTTCTGCTTCATGGCAACAATGTGAAGAATTAAATGAATAGCTCAGATTCTTCTTATTCTTTTCTTTTCAGAATCTTTTTATATTCAGTCCAATGACTTTGGAGTAAGGGAACTGAAATATAAAACACTGCCTGAACAAGGGATATATTTTTTCCTATAGTCCATGTGTTTACATGCATTATTATACAATCATGACGTTCGAAAGATCTACTTCATATATCAGTGATGAATATACTGAAAAGCAAAGCACCCCTTTAATAAATGATCTATTATGCATCAATCCATTAACGCTTTGCTGTATTTTTATATTATAATATTATAATTTTTTTTTTTTTTTTTAATCTAAACGTTACTTCGCATTTATTATCATTATCAACCCAGTGGTCATGTGACAGATTTTGACCAATAGGAGGCGCCGATTTTGACAGCAGTCCAGCGGAGCGGAAATACCAACAAGCTTTAATACAGGCGCTGAAAACAAAGCGTTATAAATAAATAAAGCACTTGGATTTGAATATTAGATAAGTTTATTATGTATTAGGGGAATTAGTCAGTCTGTCTCGCACAGTGTCCTAGGACTGAATATCCGGCTTTAGAGTGAGGGAGTGAACGAAGCAGTGTTTATGAAAGCTGAGCTGCGTTAGCTTGAGCCATGACTTAAACAACGGAAGTACATTTTCATAGCTTAGACTTCAGTCCTGCTCGACCTGTGATGCTAGTTCGATGTTTTTACGAAATATTTTGATCACTGGGTATGTAAAATGTACGACTAAGTATGCTAGGATGTTTAAAAATGTGTTCGGCTCAGGATTTCTCGTCAGAACCGCTCATGTTTTCCTGACATGGGTTATAACGTTGATTCTGTTCCTGCACGACACCGGTAAGTCCACCTATATGTTTATATCATCTATATCACATTCACTCAGCCGCCAGTTTAATAGAAACATATTATTTAACCCCTGCTCCTTCTTGCAATTATCCAGACAAACATCACAATGGGGGGAAATGTGATCTTGGTGTCAGACAGGCTGGTTTGAGTATTTCAGAAGCTGCTGATCTTTTATTTTCACACACAGCAGTATAGAGTTATACAAAGGGCTGTGAAAAACAAAACAAAAAAACATTCATTGAGGGGTCAGTTCTACAGAGTGTTAAGAGTGGGCAGATGAGAATGATCAGAATGGTTCAAGCCTCCAGGAAGTCTGTAGTAACTCAAGTACCTTTACATGTCTGGCATTTGGCAGACACCCTTATCCAGAGCGACTTACATTTTTATCTCATTTTCTACAACTGAGCAATTGAGGGGCCCAGCAGTGGCAGCTTGGTGGACCTGGGATTTGAACTCACAACCTTCTGATCAGTAGTCCAACACCTTAATCACCAAGCTGCCACATCCCGTAACCACAAATAAACAACCTTGAGGAGTAGAAGCACACCTCAGCATGCACAAACACATCAAACATGAAGGTGGATGAGCCACAACAGCAGAAGACCACATCGAGTTCCTGGACAGTCTTCAACTGTCCGCTTCCCGTAAACGTGATATCTTCATGCAGCTCATTCAGACGTGAGGAAGCCAGTGTATTCATTGGCTGTTTTATCAGGTATAGTTGGCATGTATGATTAGTTTTGTTACATTTGCTATGAGTCTGAATGCATCCCACAAACACTGGAATTATTAAGATTCATTTATTGTATATGTATAATTAGAGTTAAACAGAAGGCTGTGAAAAACTAAACCAAACCAAAAAAAAACCATTCATTGATAGGTCTACAGATTGTCGATGAGAATGATCAGAATATTTCAAGCCTAAAGAAAGTCTATAGCAACTCGAATAAACAACCTTGATGAGCACAACACATCAAAAATGAAGGTGGATGAGCTACAACAGCAGAAGACCACATCAAGTTCCTGGACAGTCTTCAACTGTCTGGTTCCTGTAAACAGGATACCTTCATGCAGCTCATTAAGATGTAAGGAAGCCAATTTATTAGTTAAACCTACATACTTTGGCTATTTTATCAGGACTTTATATTTGTATCTATACTGTCTCTTTACTGTTGCTATGTACGCTTTAGTAATTACCAAGCACTCAATTCATCAGTGGAAAGAAACCACCGATTGTTTTCACAATTACTTGCTGTTTTGTGGTGAACGTGGTAGTGCTTGTGGTGCTGGTATGAGTGCATCAGGCAATGTAGTGTAGTTGGGGTTTTAGATATTTCAATTCAATTCAGTTCAATTCAATTTTATTTGTATAGCGCTTTTAACAAAGAGCATTGTCTCAAAGCAGCTTTATAGAACATAGGAAACAATAAACATACAAACAAACAGTCCTAGATGTTAGACAAAATTTTCCCTAGTGAGCAAGCCTGAGGTGACTCAGGCGACTGTGGCAAGGAAAAACTCCCTTAGATGGAATTAGGAAGAAACCTTGAGAGGAACCAGACTCAAAAGGGAACCCATCCTCATCTGGGTGACACCGGAGAGTGTGATATGAACAATGTCCTTTCTGCATTAGTGTATTTATACTTTATAAACTTTTATGTCATTACACATTTACATCATTAATCCACCTTCTAGGTACAATTAGAGATTGTAGATTATCTATGATCATTGTCTGAGCACAGCTACAGCCCAGCAGTGACCCTTACATACATACATACATACATACATTTACACCAATCAGGCATAACATTATGACCACCTGCCTAATATTGTGTTGGTCCTCCTTTTGCTGCCAAAACAGCCCTGACCCGTCATGCACTGTGTATTCTGACACCTTTCTATCAGAACCAGCATTAACTACTTCATCAATTTGAGCAACAGTAGCTCTTCAACATACACATACATACACACACACACCATTTTATTTCAGTGGGTGGTGCAAGTAGCTTTACACTTTCGACAACAAATGTGTTGTCTGTAGGATTGGATCACACGGGCCAGCCTTCGCTCCCCACGTGCATCAGTGAGCCTTGGCCGTCCATGACCCTGTCACCGGTTCACCACTGTTCCTTCCTTGGACAACTTTTGATAGATACTGACCACTGCAGACCAGGAACACCCCACAAGAGCTGCAGTTTTGGAGATGCTCTGATCCAGTCGTCTAGACATCACAATTTGGCCCTCGTCAAACTCTCTCAAATCCTTACGCTTGACCATTTTTCCTGCTTCTAACACATCAACTTTGAGGACAAAATGTTCACTTGCTGCCTAATATATCCAACCCACTAACAGGTGCCATGATGAGGAGATCATCAGTGTTATTCACTTCACCTGTCAGTGCTCTTAATGTTATGCCAGATCGATGTATTCATTCATGTTAACATTAAATCCACAAGCAGAAGTTTTTAACTTTTCTTATTTTTCTTGAGCAGATCTCCGTAGAGAGGAAGAGGCAGGTCGACTCACGTTACCGGTAGTCTTCGTGCTGCTCGTGCTGCTTTCTGTGCTGCTCTACTTTGCTGTGTCACTAATGGATCCCGGGTTTGTGCTGGCTGATGACTGCGACCTACAGGTAAAACCCTAATAGTTTTTCACACACACACACACACACACACACACACACACACTTATTCTTCTTTCTGATCAAAACCTGCAACATCCTGGTTATATTACAATGATATGAACAGCAGCCAGTGAGCCAGAGAACATCCAGTCCTAAAATACAAATACTGAACAAGAACATCATGGCTTGCCCTGCTTTTATGTGACCTAGACAGTGTCTGATTTGGCGGCTTTGCGCCTCACTACCTAAACAACAAAACGACTGCTTCATGTGTCAGAAGCTCTTCCCAGAACTCCAGCTGCACCAGTGGCAGTGGCTGGATTGCAGACACACTGTTCATTCACTTTATCCATGTTAGGAAACCAGTCACAAAGATCCCCAAATTGATCCCATCCCTGCTGTCGAATCTGTGCACGCCTTGTTTTCACAGAGCTGTTCAGAGCTATAATCACAGCTAATTAGAGAAACTGGAGAAGTGTAAACAGCGTGAAACAAAGAAGCTAGACATATCTGCTGTATGACAGTTTTACAAATTAGTCACGTTTCTGGGGTATTTTTAATAAAAGCCTTGTTTATCATAATGCACAAACATGCACCACTAAAACCAGTCTATGCAATAGATTATTTGGTTAAAGGAAGATTAAACTCATTTTTATTAGCACTATTTTTAACATGACAGATTTAGTTTTTATAATTCCAGGAAACCTTGGCTGATTCTTTGCTTTTCAAGGCCAGTCCTTGTGGGTTGCTAGATCCTATTTACAGCTGTAATTGCATTTGTAACGGTGGGTTTGGAAGCCTGTAGTATCCAGTTGCAGCCCTGCACTCTTCAGCTTCAGCCAAGAGAAACCTCGGCTTGGATATGAAATGAATAAAAAACAAATTTAGTCAAGAATGTCAATGCACGTATATTTTTTTAGCAAAATGTCAATTTATTTTATACCAAAGTGTTATTTAATTCTCAAATCTGATGGTCAGAGAGTGTTGATTAATTTTCTATAACAGCAGCTGGACTTCAAAACACAGGTCTATTACTGCTCTCGTTCTAATATGTTGTTGTTTCTATAGCAACAGCTAATTCACCGGGACTTGTATGGAGGACATGGGGCAAATCTAAAGCTTTTTAAAATGTGTCGTTATTTTACCAAATTAAATAACACATAATTATGTACATCTTTTTGTAAATTAAAATCATATTATATGTTGGTATGGTGATGTTTTCCTGTAAGGAGACATTTATTTAAGTTTTATGGAAGAAGTCTAACGCCTCAGCAATTTTTCCACCAGAGGAAAGTCTTCAGAAAAGACTTTTTTTTTTTTCATATTACCTTCAAAAAGAGAAAGCAGAGGCTGGTGCGTGTTCATGTTAGAATGTGAAAAATTGGTTTTGTGGATTTTCCACAACGTTAAATAATAATACAGTCTGATTAAAAGTCATGCTTTATTGAAAATTGCTGTGTTCTAAGAGGAATAAAACACTTATAAGAGTAAGGGAATGAATTGTCATTGATAATTTTCCAATAACAACATATGCTGCTGATTAGGTGAGGAGTCCGAAACTGACATGATGCACATGGAGTGACACAATAAGAGTGTGTGTGTTTTGTTTGTTTGTTTTAGCAAATTAAGGACCAGAAGGCAATTTATACAGTATAAACAGTTAAACGGTATAAAAGGAGATATTTGACTTATATTAAAAGTCTCAGGTTGTACTCATTAGCAGGGGTGTAATGATCAAATGATGGGGTCAGTGCATTGATTTAAAAGATGAGTGAAACAACCATGAATTGATTATCAGCAAAAAGACAGACAGTTGATATGTACCAAATAATTTTATATGTAATGTGTAAATTCTGAAAGTTAAGAGTCTATGGGATGCAGATTTGGGCATCAGCCTGATCATTAAAGTAATCAGAAATGAAGAGCAGGCCTACCTCAGTCACATACCTATCAGAGGCTTTTAAACTGAATTATATTGTGTTATCGTCAACTTCTGAATCATCGCCTTAAGAGTATAAAGTGTGTAAAAGCTTGAGGTTTACTCCCCTACTTGCTATGCTGTTTGACTATAACACTGTGGTGCTGTGGGTTGTTGTTGTTAACACTCTCTTTGTTTCAGTTCACACTTGGTGTCACTGAGGAGCAACAGGACATGATTCCACAAAGCAAACCATTCCGTCAGCGTCGCTGTGGTCATTGCCTGTTACAGGTGTGTGTGTGTGTGTGTGTGTGTGTGTGTGTGTTACTCTTCTTTCTAACCAATGACACTCATTCTTTCCATAACATGTCACCAATCATATTGTTCACTTAATGTCCATGTTCTTCTCACAGCAACCAATGAGATCCAAACACTGCCAGACGTGTCAGCACTGCGTGCGCCGCTACGATCATCACTGCCCGTGGATTGAGAACTGTGTAGGGGAGAGGAACCATCGCTGGTTTGTGCTTTACTTGGCTGTGCAGTTTGTGGTGCTGCTCTGGGGGCTACACATGGCCTGGTGAGTGTGTGTGTGTGTTCACAAGGTTCGCATGTTGTTATGGGAAAATAATCACACACAAACACACATCTATATTTATATTATATGGTGAGATGCCCAAACTGATGCTATTGCTGATTCATTTACTGAAGCATTTTATTCCTCTTATACCACAGCAACCTCCCTATGATGACATTTTAAAATTTATTAATGAACAAACATGGTACTTTTTGTCTGGTTTAACCTCATCAGCCTCTCCCCCCCTCTCTCTCTTGCTTGAAGTTAATACGACAAAAAGCACAGCTTGTCATGTTTGGCATGTTTTGTCCACGTCTGAAAACTTAAAAGCATTACTCTGACTGTTAGACAGTGCTGATGCTGGCTACTCCTTCCAAAAATGTTAATAAACCTCTTCTCTGTCAGAGAACATCTTGATATCAGGACTAAACTGAACTTCGGTCACTAAATTAGTGAGCTTGTGAACCAGTATTGATGTATTTATTAATGGAGAATTAAGAGTACTTCTGTAAGTCGCTCTGGATAAGAGCCTCTGCCAAATGTCGTAAATGTAAGACTCTCTCATGTCTGACTCTAAGAACACGCAGACACTGGAGACTCCTGCTGTAAAATGTTAAATAAATGTCAGCTGTATATATTAGTGTATATACACTATATTGGCAAAAGTTTTGGGATGTCTGCCGTGACATGCACATGAATGTAATAGGGAGTTGGCCCACCCTTTGCAGCTATAACAGCTTCAACTCTTCTGGGAAAGCTTTCCACAAGGTTTAGGATTTTTTACCCATTTGTTTATGGGAATTTTTGACCATTCCTCTAGAAGCGCATTTGTGAGGTCAGGCACTGATGTTGGATGAGAAGACCTGGCTCACAGTCTCCACTCTAAGTATTAAGAGTTCCTTTCTCTGGACCTAAGGGGCCAAGCACAATCCCTGAATTCAATGATTTGGAGGAGTGTCCCAAAACATTTGGCAATATAGTGTGCATGTGCGTGTGTGTGTGTGTGTATATATATGTTGTGACGTGTCCTAACACGAAGTAGAGTAACTGTTAAAATGTTTTCCCACTACGTCTCAGTGTTTTATTCCTCTCATACCATACCAATAATTATGAAAGAAACATTATGAAGCTTGTCATGTTACAGAGAAACCAGACTGACAGTCTGCTCCATATTTAGGTCAGGCTTCAGTGATGCTGCGACGTGGTCAGTGTGGCTGAAATCGAACAGCGTGCTGCTGGTGACGTGCGGCGTGGTGGCACTGCTGGCGTTGACCGTGCTGCTGCTCCTGGGCTCCCACCTTTACCTGGTGTCTCTGAACACCACCACCTGGGAGTTCATGTCACGCCACCGCATCTCCTACCTCAAGCACTGCGGCATCGACGAGAATCCCTTCGACCGCGGGACCTTGCGAAATCTGTGGAGCTTCTTCTGCGTGTGGAGCACGGTGGTGTGGGAGCAGATGTACTTCAGGCAAGACTGCGATCCTGCTTAAAGCAGCACATCCCCCAGCGAGTGACTGGAACATTTTCTGGTAACATAGCCAAGTAAATAAAAATATCATGTCTTGGTTAGAAATACAATCCAAATACATTCCTATTATTGCTCCAGTTCTTTAGATTCTCAATCGCATGGACATAGCTGTAGTTAGAACCATGTAGAGCCTCATTTATAGCAAGAATTGATCAAGAGGTTTGGGTTGCTGGTTTTCCTGTGAATAGATCTGTAGGGAAGTTTTCTTATCAAGTTGCAGCTGCACTTTTAAAATCTTATCTTTAAAGTTAAGAATATTTCAGCAATGTGAGAAAGAAACATTTATTTTTTTCGAGTCAGTAAACAAACATGATATTAATGCTTGTTTTCTTATAATTGGGATGTAAAAATATAGTCAAAAAGCTTACCTCGTGTCACATTATACTAAAGGAACGTCTGTAAAAAAATAAATAAAATAATAAAAAAGCAGACGCTAACAAGCACAATATCACTAATGTGACAATAAAAACAGGGTAAATGACTCATGTGAAATTGTACAGCATCAGTACGCTCTGTATTTTTAATCAAACTAATTAAAAAAATCATTTTAGTGGATTTTTGGATAGCCCCTAAATCAAACATGTTTTTAGTAGAAAAAAGCATCACATAAAGCACTTGCATCAATATGAACAAAGTAGCTGACTCAGGCTGCAGTCGTAATATTGTGTTATTGAGCACTGTTTTGGAGCTGAACAGTAGATTTGGAAAAACTTGTTTTATTGGCAACAGCTATATTAGTTATAAAATGTCACACATATTCACTATAACTAAATGCCTACACCGATCAGGCATAACATTATGAGCAGTGAGAGGTGAAGTGAATAACACTGATTATCTCCTCATCATGGCACCTGTTAGTAGGATATATTAGGCAGCAAGTGAACATTTTGTCCTCAAAGTCGATGTGTTAGAAGCAGGAAAAATGGTCAAGCGTAAGGATTTGAGCGAGTTTGACAAGGACCAAATTGTGATGGCTAGACGACTGGATCAGAGTGGTCCAAGGAAGGAACAGTGGTGAACCTGAGACAGGGTCATGGACGGCCAAGGGTCACTGATGCACGTGGGGAGCAAAGCCTGGCCCGTGTGATCCGATCCAACTGACGAGCTACTGTTGCTCAAATTGCTGAAGAAGTTAATGCTGGTTCTGATAGAAAGGTGTCAGAATACACGGTGCATGACGGTTCAGGGCTGTTTTGGCAGCAGAAGGCCAAACTCAACCCTCCGGCTCCACCTGCTCCATCCTCCCTGACCGCCGAAGATTGAGAAGATCTGCCAGACCTTCACTTCTGTCCCAACTTCATCTACATCACACAGTCAGCACTCCGCTACTCCTTCATTGAAGCATCTCTCAATAGTATCAGCAGAAGAGGTTTTGCAAATTATCCAGTCCTGCAATCCCACCACCTGCCCACTGGATCCAATCCCTTCAACTATGCTCCAGACCATCTCACCTGACCTCCTACCCTTCATCACCACAGTCATCAATGGATCCTTAACATCTGGTCATGTTCCAACTGTCTTTAAGAAAGCCAGGGTCATCCCCATCCTGAAGAAGCCTGCTCTGGATCCCTCAGACATCAGCAACTACAGACCAGTTTCACTTCTCTCATTTCTTTTAAAAATTCTCAAACGCATTGTTTGTAATCAGCTGTCTGACTATCCCCTGCAGAATAACCTCCATGATCCCAACCAGTCTGGCTTCAAAGCAGCACATTCCACAGAGACTGTCCTTTTGGCAGTCACTGAGAAACTACATGCTGCTAGATCAGCCAAACTGTCATCGGTCCTCATCCTCCTCGACCTGTCTGCAGCAGTTGACACAGTAAACCACAAGACGCTCTTGTCCACCCTCAGGAGTCTTGGAATTTGTGGAACAGCATGGGAATGGTTTGCTTCCTACCTGGATGGTCGCTCATATCAGGTAACATGATTGAGATCTGCTACACGCAGACTCTCTACTGGTGTCCCACAAGGCTCAGTACTTGGTCCTCTCCTTTTTTCCCTCTATACTCACTCTCTTGGCAAAGTTATATCCTCACATGGATTTTCATACCACTGCTATGCCGATGACGCCCAACTTCTCTTCTCCTTCCCTCCCTCAGATACCATGGCTTCTGTTCGGATATCAGCATGTCTGGTGGACATTTCATCTTGGATGACTGCTCATCAGCTGAAACTCAATCCCAGCAAAACTGAGCTGCCGGTCATCCCAGATGATCCATCCCCAGCTCAGGACCTTGCATTATCTCTGAACAACTCCATGATTTCCCCTTCAGCCACTGCTCGCAACCTTGGGGTAACCATGGACAATCAACTATCCTTTTCCTCCCATGTCACTAATGTGACACGCTCATGTCAGTTTCTTCTGTACAACATCAGAAGGATTCGGCCATTTCTATCCACACAGACTACTCAGGTGCTTGTTCAGTCTCGTCATTTTGAGATTGGACTACTGCAACTCTCTAATGGCAGGTCTACCTCTGAATGCTATTCGTCCAGTGCAAATGATCCAAAATGCAGCTGCACGACTTGTTTTCAACCTGCCCAAGTGCTTCCATACCACCCCACTGCTGCGTTTCCTCCACTGGCTTCCAGTAGCTGCACACATCCAATTCAAAACACTAACACTTGTCTACAAAGCCAAGAATGGACCAGCGCCATCTTACCTCAAAGTTCCTTGTCACTCCTCGCACTGCACCTCGCTCCCTCAGATCTACTAGCATAGCACTGCTCGACTGGTCCCACCATCTCTCAGGGTATAAGGTAGGTATACATCTAGACTCTTCTCTGATCTGGCACCGAGGTGGTGGAACGAACTTCCCCTAGATGTCCGTACAGCCGAGTCACTGACCGTCTTCAAACGGCAACTGAAGACCTACCTCTTCCTAAAGCACTTAAACTAGCTCTTATTTTTCCCTGTTTATGTATTATGTTGTATCTTATAAAAATTTAAAAAAAAAAATCCCCAACTCAGTTTTTAGACTAATGGTATCCGAAGTCTGTGTCCTATTGAACCAGTGTTAATGTATTCATTGATAAAGAATTAAAGCTATTTGCATGTTGCTCCGGATAAGAGCATCTGCCAAATGCCAGACATGTAAATGTAAAAAAGGGGGACCAACACAATATTAGGCAGGTGGTCATACTGTTGTGCCTGCTCGCTGTAAATTAACTAGCTGATACGATTACACACATCATGACTTCACTATCGATTCACTATCATGACTGCAGTATGCACACTGTATGAGCTACTTTTTTCATAATAAAACACCACTACAGATTTCTCTATTCTGATTGGTCAGAATGTGTTGACTAGTTTTCTATAAGCATGGCTCTGACTGTAGTTAATGCATTTATTCTAATACTATCATTTTTATAGTAACAACCTACACAGGGACTTGTATGACAGATCCAATGCATAAATTTGTCGACATGGTCTGCCGTGTTTCTTGTTATAGGCTGCAGTTTGTGTCTCATTAACTTGAAAATAAATAAATGAATAAATATATATAAAAAGGATGGTAAAGATACGGTTTATAGCCACAATAACAGGCTCTAACTTTTTTTAGTTACCTTGATGTATCTTTTAATCACACAACACCATTAGGGCCAAACATACATTTGGAATAGCTGGCTGTTCAAATCACTTGGTATTATGAGGCCTTGGAGCGCTAGGCATCAGTGAAAATTCTGGTGGTTGATCAGTTTATTTAAATTGTGCAGGAATACCGTAACTCTTTTGGGTGTGAATACAGTTCATCTGAAATGTACTTAAACTCTTGTAGACTCCTCCTCATCAACTGTGAAATCATTCATATTCATTCTTGCGATCCTCTGAACACTGGGTGAAATCGTTGCCCGTTTATAAGAGCCCGAAGACAATGTACTTTACACTCCATGTGTTTGGGTCGTTGGCTTGTTTTTCTATACATGTTGCTGTTTCGGTAGTTTGAGTTTCAGAAATTGACAATCAGCGCAGTAACCGGTACCTTCTTCAATTTCAGCCTTATGAAATTAGATCCTTAAAAAAAAAAATTAGTAAAGTATTTAATGATGCCACAAGACAATAAAAAAAAATCCCACTAGCAATCACACAGGGTTTGTATATTAAAAACTTTTAAAAAAAAAAAAAAAAAAAAAACTATAAGCCTATCTTTTATTTTTGTATAAATATATAGCCTGTTCTTTTCATACTATCTATTAATAAGCTATTTAAAAAGGAGAAAGAGCATGCGTACGGTTTGGAATGTGTTCAGTTTTGAACCTATTTTGTAATGATGTTTGTTGAATGGTTGCAATAGTCTGTACTCTCGCTCCTTTATAGATCAAACCACTAGAATGTCTTCTGTGCAATATAAAAGATTTTTTTAAACCTTAAAAGGAACAAGCAATAACTATTTCTCCTTTTCGAGTCACTTCCAATAAATTTGCACTCGACTGTTTCAGTATTTGTGCTGAATTCCGACAGATTTAACTCGGCTTCGATTCCAGTTGCTTATGCAATGTTTTTGTGACATGCAATGATGTACTGAGTCACAGTGGCAGTATTCAATAAACTGAACAAATGTAGTCTTATTGTATTTTATTTGTGAAAATACATTCATTACCTTCCGTTATGTTTGGATTTTTTTTTTCTCCTTCATTTGGCATGTATAAAGGGAAAGTCCCATTTAAATACTTTAGTGTTTCTGCGCACAGTATTCACTGTTCAGTAGTAAACCGTTACTTCAGAATTCCGCATCATAGCGTCTAACAGCAAACACGTAACGCAAATGTAGACCAATACACTACTGGATGTTTACAGTTTTTGAGTACAGCATGATACAGGGCTTGTTTCAGAGCCAAGAGTCCACAAACACATTCGATGCTTAAAACAAACTTAGCTAGATTGTAAATGCTCTATACACAAAAACACACACGCGCACACACATTCACACTTCATGCTAAGTCAATGGACTGAACATAATTAGAGTCAACTGGCCAAATGTGTACAATATAGAAAAGTTGCTTAATGAAATATTAAGTATTATAAATATTATGGAGTGTTACAACAGTCATGTGATTATTTAACCTGGGGTTTGGAGCAGTATGTAGATTACTTTGAATGCCAGACAGCAGGTAACGCCAGTTAACAAAACAACTTATTGTACCGTTAACCTTCATCGGGATGTGCAAGATTTTGAATTCAGTAAAATTTCTGACTTTCAGCTGACAGACTTCACTCAGCATCTGGATGTGTAACATTATTACAGACTTCTGATGATTTCCTGTTCTGAGAAAAAGTCTTTTTACTCCATAGTCTCAGAGCAGTTGCTGAATCCTGTCAATAAATATTTATGCAAAATGTTGAACACTTTCATGCAACCTTCAGTCAATTTGGAAATTATGTTCCAAGTCATTTAGTTTTAAATTAGACAGATGTTCAAGATTCAACAGCTGTCCTTAGACTTCCTGTATAAGGTTTCATCTTCAGTAACTACTTCATCCTGGTCAGGGTGACCATGACCATGACCCTGGACCTGTGAGGAGGCAACGCTACCCTCTATGTCACAATGAAAACAATGAAATTAACGAATAGAGAAATTTCTGTTGTCTATGATAAATCTCACATACACTACTGTCGCAACTGACAGATGAGGTTAAATTGCATTTACCTTTTTTGAAGCATTTGGTCATCATAACCATTTAGAACATGTGGTAGTTATATATACAAAGCTTCATTGTAAATTTAAAAAAAAAAAAGAAAGAAAAAGATCCATACATACAGACCTGACCAACTTCTCAGTTTCTACTCAGCTTCAATGCAAGAGTGCATCAAAGCTCTACAGCTCTAAGCTGGAAGACTTCTGAATACACAGACTACAGAATGAATTGGAAAAAGGAAAAATGTTAGAAGTAATGACTGGTGCAGTCATGTGTGCAGACAGTACAAGACTCCAGAGCTCCAGAGCTCAGGTTTTCATACCAGCCAAGAAGGATCCACAAGTAATAGTTGACTCATGTTCAGGATCAAACTGATTAAACCTGCAGACACACCAGAGCTTTGTGGAGGCTGAAAGTAAAAGAGTGAAAATCAAATTCAGCATGGACCTTCTACTATAATAGCAGGCACACAAGTGCACACACACACGCATGTACAATCAGTAGCAACGCATTGCAGGACAGGAAAAAGCTTAGCTCACAGTGACAACAGGTTCTCTTTCATTTTGGAGGCAGGACAGCAGTGAGTTATAGCTATACTGCAAGTGCTGCTTTCTTTCATCAGAAGAAACTCAGATGTAGCTCAAGCACACTCTAGTGCAGCCAGCAGCAGAAAAAGCACATAGACTTTGTGACAGTGAATCAGCTTCACTCTGTGCAACTGCATAGGTAGAGAAAAAGAATGAAAAGAAATAGCTCAGGCAGGATTAGGACAGAGCCTCAATGTGTCGCGTTCCGCTTGTCCATCAAGTCTCAGGCAGTCAGTGAAGCGAGGAGAAGTCGAAATCTGCAAAGATCTCCTGCTGTTCGGCTGTGAGGAAGAAGGGTGTGTGTGGAGGGGTAAGCACGGGCTTTAGGCGCGTGAACTCCTCATCAAAGTTGCTCACGTCACCCGGGGCTTTGATGCTCGGCAGGAACGGAGGCTTCACTCGCTTGGCTAGTAAGGCTTCCCAGTCCACTCCCTGTGCAGTTACAAAACTACTCAGTCTACTGACACGATCTATTATTAGTCATATTTAGAAAAGGCGTGTACTGAGTGTGCAGGAAGGTCACCTGATAGAACCTGTGCCTTTTCACCTCGTTAGCGTCCTGTTCTCCAGCACCGAGACGTTTTTCTGGGTTTTTCTGCAGCAGCTATGAGAAAGATGAGCAAATGTCACGAAAAACATTTATTTACTGAACCACTAAGCAGTGGGGGGAAAAAAACAAAACAAAAAACCAACAACAAACTATTAGGATAAGTCATATTATGCCTTCATTGCCACCATCAGACACACTGCCATGGGCTTTGCAAATGCAATAACATTTGAAATGGAGCATGTAAGTAAACGTCAGCTGTATCTCTGAAAAAAAAAAAATCCAGCACTATTTACAGGCTTGCCATTGTATAAATCCTGTCTGACAGCAGAGTACCGAATACCAGAGACACGCAATACCAGAGAAAATCACACAACACACTGCAATAGGTCAATGTCTAACAATGTAGTCAAATCTCTACTCTATAGATTCTTGACCTGGGCTTGGACTAGCCCACACCTTTCACATTTTAGCACTTTCCCTGAAGTGCAGTAAGGTGTTACAGCAAGTTTTGTGTTAGAGAAAACACAATGTGCAGGTCAGGGGGTTCTAGAGACCTGTGTTTTGCCAGGATTGGAATGCGTGATGGTTATTGGTGGGGATTCTGCAGTGTTGTGCGAGTGTGTTTTCTCAGTTTGGATGTTTCCACTAAATTCTCACACTTATTTAGGCCATTATTAATCTAACAGCACACACAAAAAAAATACACAAGGCATCCATACAGAGATATGAAATATTGTATGGCTTATTAGTTTAGTAAGAGATGGTGTTGATGTTTATGTAGTGGTGTGGTGTCTATGTAGTGTTGCTGCCTGTATTTATGTAATTAGAAGATCTCCTTTAAAAGTGGCCTGATAAAAAGAACATACACCCACTAACCAGTCAGAAATAAGAATTTTCTTGGGCATTGGGATGAAATGCCTGTAAAAATAGTCAATATTTCCAGCATACAATTTAAATAAGACACCCATCATCTCTCTCCTGAATAACTCCAATAATCTGGGTACAACCATTTTATTTGAGCGCAATGACGACCTTCATTAATTCCCAAAAAACACATGCTTATGCCGTGTCAATGTTAACCTTTCACTGCAGACCAGACATCAGTTAGCTACTATAGTCTTACGAAGGTGGAGGCAGGGCCTGAGATATGACTTACATAAACCAGAATCCACTCACAGAGAGTTTGGTAAAATAAAATAACTCCATGTTCCATGTGAGCAGATATCCTACAACACAGTCCTGTAAGGGTGTCCTCAGTTTAGTGTTGCTACAAATGGAAGAGATGGAGATGCACACTTACCTTCTGAACGATAGAGACTGAATCAGGAGAGAGAAACCTGGGGTAACGCACTTCATCATTCACTATGCTGTCAAACACTTCCTCCTCATCATCACCTGGGAAGGGAGACTGAAGGAGGAACAAAGGCATAGCTGGCGTTATGATTGTGTCCATCAGATATGATGTATTTTTGGCAGTGACAGTGTTTATGCATTTCATTGCCAGCGCATTAGTGTCCCTCAAAGAGGTAATGTTTTATCTAGGCAAGCTGACACCATATGTGCCGTAGGATTCATCAATGAAAGTCACATTAAAGCTGTTCATGATCAAATACAAAAAGATATGATTGACTGACTATTTCGTAGAATTAAACTCACATTTATACAGAAAGAACATATAATTGAGTATAACATTTTAATAACCATGTTCACCGGGAATGATGAGTAATTCAATTTGCATCACACATTTTTTTTCCAGATTTAAGACTCCAAACCAGACATTATAATTATATTTAGGGGGAAAACAAACAAAGAAATAAATTAAACAGTTGGCATGTATGTTTGCACTGAATAAAGTGAGTATTTACATTTTTTAATTTGTTAAATTAGTACATTTTGCACCAAACGCATGGCCCTTTACTTTTCTAACTGCATTATTTTGCTGCAATGAAATCTCATTTTCAACTAAGCACTGCTCATATTACAGAGAAATGGAAGAGGAAGCTGTAAATGCCATTTTCAGCTCCATTACCAACAGAGATGAAGCACCAAGAGTCTATTAAAGTTTACTGTTCCTTAAAAAAAAAAAAAAAAAAAAAATGCAGCAAACATGCCCTGGGGTTATAGGGACTTTTTTCATCTAAAGCTAACGTTCTAATCTAAAGTTAGATTGCACATAACTGGATGGTCAGTGTTAAGCCGATGATCTTTACATTGCTTATTTAAAAATTCAATCTTTTTTTAAACAGATAGCTGGCCTTGAACTGACCTCTCCCACTAGCATCTCGTAGATGAGCACGCCGAGGCCCCACCAGTCCACAGCACGTGTATAAGTGCTGTCTGTCAAAACCTCAGGGGCCAAGAATTCTGGAGTTCCACAGAAGGTGGATGTCCGGTCACCGTGCCCCATACCTGAAGAGTATAAAACAAGAACCAAACTCAGTCTGTAATGCCCATTTGCTCCCTAAAAACATTAGTGAGTACAAATGATCAGTTTTGAAGTTCTCTCCTTTAATGCAACGTTCAATCTGTATCAGTGTTGAGCTTATGCAAAGCACAAAAAAAAAAAAAAAAAAAAAAAAAAAAAGGGTATTAATGAAACCAAAATAAATCTAGGTGAGACATATAGCAATAAATAGCACCCACAGATTTTTGGCACAATATGTTGGCAGACATTTTTATATATTTATTTTTGGCACTGTATGAACTGCAGAACTGCTCATACATTTACACTAAATATTATTTGTTGTCAAGTGACATAAATACATTCTGGTGGTTTTACTGTAACCTTTCATGAGGTAAATACTTTTTACACCAATGATGTGGCAATACCTTCTTTGCAAAGTCCAAAATCTGCTATTCTCACAAAGCCATCAGCATCCATTAACAGATTGTCCAGTTTCAGGTCCCTGTAGAAGAATGTAATAGAATTTTTTATTTCTTTAAAGTGACTAAGGCTATATTTATAAACCAAGAACATAGAGAATATTTACCGATAAACAATTTTGTTCTGGTGCAGAAACTCGAGACCCAGGAGTACACAGGCAGCATAAAATCTGACCAGAACATACAGAAGGCTTTACGTCAGATTGGTTATGTAAATGCAAATAGAACAGGTCTATTTTTTATGTTGCCTTGAGATTCAGAGGATCACACGTGCAGAAAGTGACAAAATTTACATTTTAAAAAAATTATTTTTTATTATTTTTATCAGATCAGCAGCTCACTATGTTTAGTTTTCAGTGCTTTCCTGCTTTCAGGCAGAAAAATATTACTCCAGTATATTCCACCAGCAAGATGTGGTTCTGTCTGATCTTTGCTTATTATTATATACCGGGCCTGGCGTTCACTGAAGATGCTGGAGTGTATGTGGGTCATCAGGTCACCTCCAGGTGAGTATTCCATAACAAAGCACACATGGTCACAAGTCTGGAAGCAGCCATGAAGGTTGACAAGAAATGGGTGCCTGGATGCATTAATGGTCTCAAAAATCCTCTTCTCACACATTAGACTAATGAGAAAAGAGAAGAGAGCTCACATAAATACAGACATTAAATTAGTTAAAATGTTGTTAAAAGTTGAACTAGTCTAACAATTACAGAAAATCACAAACTATGCTTTACGTACCTAATGCCCTACATCATGTTGTACCACTTGAGTCTCCAACATGGCTCGGCCCTACTGACTATCAATCCAGATTCAAGACTGTTTGCTATCCTGTCCCTGGATTCCTGAACAGCTCTGTCTCTGACTTCATATTAAGACTGAAGACTTATTTCTTCACTATGCACTTTAAAAGAAGCACCAATTTATTTTAAAATCAATTGTTTTGTATTGTTTATGTAGCTGTACATCTTCCTTTCTAACAGGGTTGTAGCTAGATAGTATTCTTAATCTATTTATGTTTGTCATAGAGACTACACCTCTGTTATTACACAGAGACCATGGTTCAGTTACCTGTCAACTTCATCACGTGTCACTACATCCCCTTTCTTCAAGGCTTTTATGGCATACAACTTCCCTGTGCTCTTATACTCTGCTAACAGCACCTATAATAATCACAGAGAGAAAAACTTTATTGCACTGTTTCTGAAAACAACAGGTTAAACTCTGAAAAGATTAGCTGAGCGGTGGGGGGGGTGGGGGGGGTATACCTTTCCAAAGTGGCCTCTGCCAAGGACAGAGATACAGATGAAATCATCCATCTGCAGCTCATGTGTTTGCCTGAAATAGAGACAGGAGACAGACCATTAGGTTGTGTGAACTGAGAAGTTGAGATGTACATAAAGGAAGGCATTATAAAACCGAAGAGTGATGATATGATGAAATAATATGTATAGGGAAAGAGAGAAGTGTAAATGTGTGAGAGAGAGAGAGAGAGAGAGAGAAAGAGAGAGAGAGAGAGAGAGAGAGAGAGAGAGAGTGAGTTTGTTCTGTTCAACAGGTGTTGCAGACTGCCAACTTACTTAGGAATGGATTGCAGCACAGCTCTGCCTCCACAATCTTCAGCTTGGTTGCCTTTCAAGTTCTACATAAACATGGCAGATGATACAACAATAGTGACATATCCAAACCTAAAAACATACAAGTTACTTATAGTCTGTGTACCTAAAAGCAGTGAATGAATGAGTGTGAGTTTACCACGGATGCAGGGCTCTCTGCCCTTGTCAGATAGAGACGAGGGGGTTTGGGAGGTCGCTCCTCACTGAAATTCAGTTTAACAACTGCAGAGTCTCTAAAAGCAGAATGTACTCAAGCCAATCACACAAACTGAGAGGATCAATATTCATACTGCATGCAATACAACAGCAGCATGTTCTTAAACGCTGATGATAAAGCAACGTGCCAAAATCTGAAATAATATTTGTCATAACAGCATAAATGATGGCAAATCAGCTTACTTGAAACAAATGTAAAAACGGGATTCACCCAGGGAACTCACCCAGGTGGAGGAGGGGTGGATGTGGAGGTTTTTTCTGCAGATGGAGGGGAAGTGAGATCAGGCTGTTGGGGTGGAGGTGGAGAGGGCAGGTCAGTGGAGGCCAGCGGGGGGCTCATAGCAGTAATGGTGCTGCTGCACGGTGGTAACACACTCATCATCAGACGTCCCCACGTTGCAAAGTTCATGTTCATCTGTGCAGCCCGTAAGAAGTTTTTACCTAAAAGGAAATTAATAAATAAAATTTCTTCTATCAATCCTGAAATATCTTATGGCTGCTATGTGCTGGAATGTCTCAAATGGATTACTACTGACAATAAGTCAACATTTCCCTGTAGTGAGAAAAAACAAAATGAACGTTTACGCAAAATTGGAAGTCTATGGGTTCAGCTACTGTGACAAAAAGGCGTGTAACACTAATACGTGAAAATACCTTTCTCTTTGGGGAATATACGTTTCTGTCGCTGTAGCTTCGGATGCCGCTCAATGACAGGGTTGATGAATCTCACCTGCATATATATTGACAAATGAGAATTATTTATTAGCTGGCCAACCAGGCAAACAAAATCTCCAGTTTGATGCCCAGCACCATGATTTGCTTGCGAGGAATCATAATTAATATAACAAAAAAAAATAGCTAGATAGCGAACTATTTGTAGCCTATGCAGATTAAGAGAAGTATATAAATTCCATGCAAACAATAACTGTGCAGCCACTGACCTTATATATTATGATGATAAATCTTGCTATGATTTTAACAAAAATCACCAAATCAGTGGTGATTAGTGGTGGCAACCAGATTGAACAATGGAATTGTTTGCTATAGTTACAGCTTATTGATCCATGTTAAAATACTTGTTTTGTGAAAGTCAATTAAAAGTTAGGGTGTTCTAATGGACCTTGAGCCTAACAAACTCAGCTTGCCCCAGGATACTGATTTATCTGTCCCAGAAAATCTGTGACATACAAAATATTCAAAAGCTGCAGTTTGTTTCAGTTACAGTGTCCGACCTCAGTGAACAGTGTGCCTTGTGGTTCCAGGTAAAGGCACATGCCATGCCGCTGGTTATCCAGAAAGTCTTCCAGGCGCAGGAACTTCACAGCACACAAAGCTCTCCAATCCCGCCAATACACACCAATCTCCAGCTCCCGGGACTACAAAATCAGATACACTTATGTGAACATGTTACCCTTTTTTGGCTCCAGTATTCCATTTCAGACATTCATGTAGATTCTCTTTAACAGTGTTACTGGGGGGAAAAAAAAAAGACGCATCCTCTTACAAGTGAGAACAACTTAACTAGTTAGGACAGTGTCAACTGAATCAGTGGAGTCATGTTTTCCATTGTGAAAGTATGTTTTCATTCCTTGCAGACATTACTGAATTGGCCTGTGTGATCTTGGACCCAAAACTGAAAGTAGACTTGGCCAATTGCTTTTTTAGCCTCCAAGGCCAATGGGATAATTGTGATAGAGAATGAAGTTACAGATTACAGCAGATAATGTGAGGCTCTGAGAAGCTGATTCCACTTTGTTAGCAAAGTCATATTAAAAAAGGCAGTAAAAAGTCCATATAAACTGCATTAAGCACTACTAGTGAGGTCAGAACTGAAACAACTAACCAGTTTTCATACAAGTGGTGTAGTTGTAAAGCAAATGCCTAAAATTTGAGCGCACAAGACAATCTTTTTTAAATCTACGAAACAAGAGAAGATTAGGTGTATGATCTACATTAAACATTGTGGACACTCTCGAGTCAGTTGAAATGCTGATGATGCCACAACCATTCTTGGCTGGAAGTCTAAGATAAATTGGCCCTACTCTCTAAGTGGGAGGGCTGCCATTATTCTCTTCCCTATCCAATCATAGGCGTGTGAGAGGAAGAGTGTTATGCTTCCCTGAGATGCATCATGAGCACCAGGTCAAAAAGATGCAGTGGCTGTCTTAGTGTGTTGCTGGAGGAAGCAGGTGTTAGCCCTCACCCTGCCTGGTAGCTGTTGTGTGTAAATGGGGGAAAATAGCTACCAGGTAGATTTGTCCAATGACTAAACACTAACTGCCCAACCCACACATTTTTCTATCTTTTGGGTATATTTACCCAAACATCTTAACATGAGAATTTGTCTAATCACGGTCAACATGGCCATAAACAACTCACACTAAACATTATTCTAGAAATGATCATAATTGCACATTTATTTAATGACAGAGGCCTTTTTGTTCTGTGTCATCTACTATGCATGAATCAATAATTAAAGAAACTGCTGACTCCAAGTGCATATGAGACCATTTTGTCTCTCCCTCCCTGAAACTTTTAATGTATTCTGTTCCAAAAAATGATTAGGATTATTAAGTTGAATTTCTACCATGAAAACAGAAAAAGGACAGCTGGTATGCTGGACTCAAAAGCAAGACTTAGCAAAGGGTCAATTAGAAAAACAATGCCTGGTCAGAATTTGAGACAAAAGCAGGCTTGTGGGTCAATTAATCAGTTCCATAAATAAATACAAATATCAAAACACAATCTTTTTGACACATACCCTCTCCAGTTCAATGCTGAAGCTTTGATCCCAGGCCTCTTTCCCCAGAGGCCGCCAGTTTGTTCGACCAACCATCCGATTATCCACCTTCAACACTGCACTGATTTCCACTGTGGTAGGAAAGATACACACAAAGTTTTTTTTGTTTTGTTTTGTTCATCAAATGCACTAAACCAACTCTGCAACACCACAGTAGCTTAAATCTGATTCAAGTAACAATGGAAAAAAATAAATAAATCAGAAAAGCTCCCAATGTAATATATTCCCAATGTGGTTATACATCTTAAACTGATCAGTTTATGCCTTGATGTGGTTTTAATCAGCAGCAGGACCTACTGGATAATTCATCAGCTTTGGTCATCTTGCCATTGGTGCTGCGTGTGGACAGGCCGGTCCTCATTCTCAGGGACTTGGCTTCAGAGGGGCTGCTGGGGGAGGAGGAAGCACAGGCCACGCGACAGCGGCCTGGCACAGATTCCAACAAATCCTGACAGCCCATTAATCTGACTTCCAGCCGACCTACACAAACGCACATAAACCATGCTCAGCAAATGCAGCCACACACAAAGTCACAATCATTACAATATCTGCAAGAAACTGGCCGATATACTTCTAGCATTTAAGTGTATTTTGTGAGCAGCTCTTAAATGAAATGTCCAACAATAATTTTAATCAGGCCTTCCTTTATACAAGTGTGATCGTTCTGAATAATTGTGTGATGCTATAACATCTTTAAATATGGAGATGGTTTGTAGATTAATTATGCAAAAGCTTCTGTGAATTATGTGAAGCTGCATGCCTGTAGTGAGATAGCTACTCAAATGCATGACAGAACTCTGTCAGTGGAAAAAAAAAAAAAAAGAGACCTGTAAGACTGGCAGGTTTGAAGAACGAAGATGAGGAGGCAGATGGTGAAGAGCGTTGACGGTCCCTTTGCAGGCCCAGAATAGGTGAGGTTCCCACTGTCAGCTCCTCTTTTATGTCAGACAGTTTGGGGTGGTCTGGAGGAAGATCCTTGAGCCTCTGCTCAAGAGACAGACGCAGAAGATCCAGCTTCTGAGAGGACTCCTGCAGGCGAGCTTGAGCCTGATCACATATTTCAAATATTTAATGCAGCAGACTCCAAAGAAAAAAGTGAAATTAATGTGCAGAAAAACAGCACATTACAATCCTACTGAGAATGCATGTTAACATTTCCACTTTTTAACAACACACAATTCCCTAACTATAATATACTGATACACTGAATAACTGCTAGACTTTTGAAAAATACAAAATTGTGTAATAAAGTATCTTTATGATATTCAGCACGTGGAAAGATCAATTGCAGAATAAGTAAGATGATGTTGTTGTTGTTCTTTCGGCTGCTCCCTGTTCGGGGTCGCCACAGCGAATCATTTGGTCCGCATGTTTAGATTTGGCACAGGTTTTTCACCAGATGCCCTTCCTGATGCAACCCTCCCATTTAATCTGGGCTTGGGACCAGCACTGGGGTTTAACTCTTCAGTGGAATTGAACCCGGGCTGCGCAATAAGAACATGGGATCTTGCCGCTGGACCACCAGGAGGCTTTCAGAATAAGTAAGATTAGCAACAATCATTTACAAAGTGTGGAAAGCAGTGCACATGTTTATGAATGATAATAATATTTACACTTTTTTGCACTCTGGCTGCAGAATCTAAGAAGCTGATGACTGCAATGAACATATTCATAAACCTCATAAGACTAAAAATTCTAGCCAGTAAACGTGCCTAGAATTAGGAGGAGTAGCTCTTAATCCTAGTACTGCAAACTTCATTCTACGTAAATGTCCTGCAGGTTCAAAACAACTAGCCATGAACAGCCATGTAATTATTACATAATCAGTATCCCCATTATAGAGTAAAAACATAAGTGCATGCAAGAATTTTAACTCTGCTTAACAGAACATAATTAAAAGATTTCAAAAAATTTCACACCTCAGCCAAGGCACGGCGGTCTTGAACTCTGCGGCCTCCGAGCTGCCTCACCACATTCTTGGCTCCTTCAGCTACTGCAGCCTCAATCCTCAGGTGGTGCCGAAGCTCCTCCATTCTCAGCTCCAGGGGGGTGATGGTCTCCGAAGGACGACCTGAGAGTGCAAAGGCTGCTTTATTTATACTGTGTAATTTTAGTTGTCTTTAAGATTATTACTTGTCTTTTTGTATGAGATGATCCTAAAAAAACTCTTGGCTGAATTCTATAACAGTGTGTGTGAAAAACTCGTATACTCCATGTCAGACAATACAATGAAGATCCTCTCACAATAGACCTGTGATTAAAGAAAATTACTATGTTCTGCTTACACCACCATCCAACATGATTCGGGCTTATAAAAAAAAAAAAAAAGGGGTCAAACAAGAAACAAGCCTTCCGTATTACAATGGAATATGTTATGCATAGAGAAAACACTGTTCCTCCGTACTTTTTGGGAAGAAGAGTATTTTGTAGACATTTGAGGCTGTGTAAGCTGTAGGCTGCTAACTTGAACTCACCCTCTAAACCAATCATTGAAATGAAGTGAAATACAAAAAGCTGACAGGAAATGACAGCAGTGTGAGTGACAGCAGTATGCACCTGGTACATGATGCTGCATGCTGTATCTGCTTATTTTAAGATATTACACAGAAGATATTAACTCTTCAGTGCATTTTCAGAATTTAAAAATTTATTTCTTTACTGACAGTGCTGTTGTCTTTCAGGAGATGAGAATGACAAAATTTCCCTTTGTGCAAGTGTTTAATCAGTTCTGCCGCTTTTAACAGTCGCTGCCTTTTTTGGGCTTTCTACTGTAGTGAACATTGAAATGTAGAAGTGAAGGGGAGTCTTCGATTGTCTGTGCTCACCGTCTGTTTCTGAGGCCTCACGCTCTCCCTCTCTGGCCTGAGTCACTTTAACAATCTGCATGCGCAGCAGCTCAATTTTGGTCCTACTATCCTGCAGCATCTGCTGGGCTGTGGACAGCATCTTTCGGTCCTGGAGAGGGAGATTGGCACACAAGTAAAAGAAAGATAAAGACACAGGAAGTGAGAGCTAGAGATGGACAGAGACAGACAGTCAGTCAATAGGCAGGGGATGGGAAATTAGACAGGCAGACAGAGCGAGAGAGGAAGAACAAGTGCAAAAATGAAAGGGAGTGTAAATAGAAAAGAGAACAATATTAGCAGAGAATGACCTTCCTCCGGTAATATGATGACAAACAGATACTGTTCGGTGGCCTTTTATAGCTTCCTATTATTTTCTATGAACATATTCATTACATCCAGTCAGGGGTCTAGAAAACCAAACCACATGCTGTTCTAACAACTCTGGCTGCAAAGTTTTATCAGCCATGATAAATATCAAAAGACATAACGTAATTAACTGAAACTAAAATCAATTAGTGAACAAATAATTAAAAAAACAGCACAGCTCAGATGACAGACACATGCACTGTTTGGGATGTACTACATATAGATGGCAATGTTTGAACTGTAACAGAATGCAGCTTTAAGCAAAGCCAGTGTAAACAATGATCAAACAGTGAAGGCAACATTTATCTGCAGGCTCTAAACACTGTCTTCATTTTCTGAAATCCAAAGCCTGGTGCAAATAAAGCTACAATATGAAATATGAGATGGACGGTGTATGTTCTTCGATGCCTTTTTAGCAATTTCACACACATTTCTGGACTGAATGGAATGAAAGAGATTGCAATTTCATGCAGGAGGTACAACAGCTGTCTGGAGGTCAAAATAGAAAACGAATGTTTTTTTGATTCACTTTTCACCACCTTACTCATCTTACTGTACCTGGATAATTTCTTAAGCATGCATATAGTAAAAGCATGTCCAAACTGAGAGGCATACAAACACTGCATAAACATACGAAAGAAGACTACCGTCCACAGCGCTCTCCCTTTTTCTAGGCAGTTTAACAGCTCGTCAGTCATCTTTGGTGGACTTTTAGACTGCTGAATGGCATCTCCTTTTTCCTTCACTCTCCCCATCGGATTTCCTCTCCTGCTCCTGATGTCCTTCTATCACCCCTAGTCGTACCCGGTCACGCTGTTGGGCTGTTTGTGCCTTGAGCCAAGGTGCTGAGTTCTCATTTTATCTGGCATCACTCGCTGAAAAGCCATTCCTCACCTTCTTATTATGGTTTAGTGTCTTTGCATTCTGCCTCTCTCTCTCTCTCTCTCTCCCTCCCCTTCTCTTCAGTAGAGTTATATAGCTGTGTGGTGGTGCTGCTGCTGCTGTTCTTTCCAGCTTGGCTAGCCCACATCAGAGAGCTACAGCATTGGTTCGTTCAAAGTCACATGGCCCAATGCTGTCGCCAGGCCCAGGACAGGAGGTACGTGTTAAAGGTAAGTGTGTGTGAGAGAGAGACAAAGGCTCTGAACTCAGTGCTGCATGCATCCCGGATGGCAGTGAAAGCATAAATCAGAGCCTGCCAGAACATTTAGTACTTAGAAGGCAGCAGTAGCAACAGAAAGGGAGTCAGGAATGTGCAGACTGGCAAAGCACAGTCTCTGCTTTACTAGAGGTCATGTGTTCATCAATCTAAAAACAGGTACAGGTAGTAAAAAGGTAGGAAACCTTTAAGAGTCAGGAGAGAAGGAGAAATATAGTAATTCAATACATAAGCAGTAGGTATAGAACAGAATGCTTAATAAAGTATATTTGCATTCAGATTTTAAGTGTATTTCCCAAAAAGTAAATAAAAGCAAAAAAAAAAAAAAGCAATTCCTTGAGAGAGATGATTGCAGCTACTATTTATATGAATATTCTAAATATAAAACAGTGTTGGCCATCAGCCATGGACTACACTGAAACATGGCACACAGGAAAAGTTTCTAGAGTTTACCCATTTAAAGTTTAGGGACTTTCTGTTGCCATGGTAACTGGGGGAACCCTTATTATGGTCTCACTGAAAAAATTTTTTTCCCCCTCACCCTAATTTGACACATGCTTTAATGCAAGTCAGATCCTCCGTTTACATGCGTTACTAGAGTAATTTAGCACCACACACAGTAGAGACATAAAAATACATCTGTCTATCAGATCAGAAATCACACTTCTTCTTCTTCTTCTTTCGGCTTTTCCCTTCAGGGGTCGCCACAGCGAATCATCTCTCTCCACCTATCCCTATCTTCTGCATCCTCAACACTTGCACCCACTAGCTTCATATCCTCATTTATTCCATCCATATACCTCCTCTTTGGCCTTCCTCTTTGCCTCCTGCCTGGCAGCTCCATGTCCAACATTCTCCTACCAATATACTCACTCTCCCTCCTCTGAACATGTCCAAACCATCTTAATCTGGCCTCCCTAACTTTGTCCCCCAAACGTCCAACATGAGCTGTCCCTCTGATGTACTCGTTCCTAATCCTGTCCAATCTTGTCACTCCCAAAGAGAACCTCAACATCTTCAGCTCTGCTACCTCTAGCTCTGACTCCTGTCTCTTCCTCAGTGACACTGTCTCTAAACCATACAGCATGGCTGGTCTCACCACTGTCCTGTACACCTTCCCCTTGATTCTCGCTGATATTTTCCTATCACACAGAACTCCCGACACCTTTCTCCACCCATTCCAACCTGCCTGCACTCGCTTCTTTACCTCTTTCCCACACTCTCCATTACTCTGGACTGTTGACCCCAAGTACTTAAACTCCTGTACCTTCTTCACCTTTTCACCCTGTAACCTTACTGTTCCACTTCCCTCCCTTTCATTCACACACGTGTACTCAGTCTTACTACGACTGACCTTCATTCCTCTTCTCTCCAGCGCAAACCTCCACCTCTCCAGGTTTTCCTCCACCTGCTCCCTGCTCTCACTACAGATCACAATGTCATCTGCAAACATCATTGTCCAAGGGGGAATCCTGTCTGACCTCCTCTGACAACTGGTCCATCACTATAGCAAACAGGAAGGGGCTCAGAGCCGATCCCTGATGCAGTCCCACCTCCACATTGAACTCCTCTGTCTGACCTACAGCACACCTCACCACTGTCCTGCTCCTCTCATACATGTCCTGCACCACTCTGACATACTTCTCTGCTACTCCTGACTTCCTCATACAGTACCACAGCTCTTCTCTTGGCACCCTGTCATACGCTTTCTCCAAGTCTACAAACACACAGTGCAACTCCCTCTGACCATCCCTATACTTCTCCATCAAAATTCTCAGAGCAAAAATTGCATCTGTTGTGCTCTTTCTGGGCATGAAGCCATACTGCTGCTCACAAATTTCCACTACCTTCCTTAACCTAGCTTCCACTACTCTTTCCCATACCTTCATTGTATGCAGATCAGAAATCACACTAACTTACCAAAACTAAGTAACCTCTAATACCAACCCAGAGATGATAACCTGAAGCGTGGTGCAAATTTCAGTGCTAACTAGACAAAATGCTGCAGGAGCGCCTCACCTTGACTGAACAGCTGGCATACATCTGGATGATGTTCTCGGCTCCTTGCTTCACCTTCAGCTCCATGTTGAGCTGCTTCGTCAGGGTGCGGATGCGACTGCCCAGAGGAGACGTGGAGTCCTCCCAGTGGCACGGGTCTGGAGAAATGGCAGTATCTGTGGAAAACGGGCAATGAAAGCTATTCTAAGGGAGTGGAAATTGAATAATGTCTGAGCCTTAAGCGAAACATTCTGATTAAATCAATATAATGCTGCATTCAAAACGTTCCCTGAAATATGAAAGCAATAAAAGTGCATTGATTTTGTTATTCCCTGAGGTACTGATAAGTCATTTTAACCACAAATACATGGCAGACATTAAATAAGTACAAGCTGAAACAATTGGTTGGTTCTGAGAGGTATGAAGCTGAAAAAGGAAATTCAGGAAGGGAAATACAGTCATGCCACATTCCCCATATACTTGTCCAATATTTATTCAGTTTTCTTAAGTGGTGGTGTTAATCAAATCTGTTCATTATGTCATGGCCAATCAAATGTATTTAATCTAATTATACAACCCAGTAGGAAACAATTAGGTTAAGAGCCATTAATCAAGAATGTAAGATTGAATCAGTATGTTTGCTGTGCATGCATGTATTTTCAAATTTTTTTTTATATTGTATTATATACCCAACGCCTCACCTGTGGTGGTGTCTCTTTCTGTAGCCATGGCACGTGCATTCAGCTCCTGAAGTTCCCAGTGAAGCTGCTCCAGTTTGCGAGTGGAGGCGCGTAGTTGACCCTCCACATCAGCGGCACTCTTCTTGTTGGTGACAGCACGCCGTAGACGCTCTGCTGCCTCCTTGATCTTCAGTTCTCGCTGGATCTCCTGCCTGAGCAGGGACCGGGCGTCTTCTAGCCGCTGCTGGAACACCGGGTCGAGCAGGTCGCCCTCAGGCAGACCCCGCAAGCAACCGGCCTACAAGAACGTATTAGATATCAAAATCATCGACTCTGGATACTTTTGACATCCTGAATATATAAGTTAAGTAATCTTAGTGCCATGACAGACACAGCCTGTGTCACGGGCTAATTGCCGATCAACTTCTGTACAAAGTTACATTCAAATACACCCACATACAGTACATACATTATGTGAAAAAGAAAATAATAATATTAAACTGGCAGGTTGCATTTAAATAATAACAAAAATGGATTCCTGACTTATTTAACAGAAAAGGCTTTAAAGCATTATTACAAGTTTAAATCCACACAGCCATCTGATGCCAGGAATCAAGACAGCATAATTTGCTTAGCTCTTTGGGTGAAAGGAAAAGCATGGGTCTCTCTTCTATCAATCAAAACAGTGTCACCTGCCAACTGTGGGCATCTGTGAGCTCATGTGTGTGAAAGCGGGCAGTTATCACTATGAAAATATGCAGAGCTGTGTCTCAGAGGAAGCAGCTGTAAGTCCTCAACCTCCCTGTCTGGTAGTAGTTGCACTATGGAGAGAGTTAGCTAGCGGGTGGGACTTTCCCTTTTTTTAAAGAAACATTTATGGAACATTTTAAAAGTTGTCCCAGCAAAAGCACTTTGAAACAATAACGTTTCCTAACTCAGGAAAGTGTTTAGTACTGAGGACTTGAGGGTTCCCAGTAATGTGACTAACTTTAAGAGAGAGTGGAAAAAGAGGATGGTGAGGAAACGGGTAACTGATAACAGGAATTAACTTGTTCTGCAGACGTTCCACAACATGAACTAGAACTATAAAAACGGCTTCAAACAAAAGTATGGGGAGAGCCTTATCACACTGATATGTGTGAACTGAATGAATTAATTTTTTGTGTGAACCTGTAACAGGCAGTTGCAGATAAACAACACACCGACATCCAGTGTATAGTCTAGCAGCTTGTTTTCAGCAGCTCTAGACGAGCAGATTTTTATCCTTTTTTCAACAGCAGGTGCGTTTCTTGTGACCACCGAGGCGCACACACACAGAAGAGCTAAGAATCATTAACCAGGTTGCCATATTTTACGCAATATATCAACCCCCACCTACAACTCACAATCCACACAAATAACCTGAAACCAGCTCAAATGCATTAAAATTTATGCTCTGGAAAAGGGAGTTACCCTTTTCGTTCTTTTTCCAAGCCTTTGAATGCGAAACAATGCATTTCAGATGTATGCGCATTAACCGTTCCATAATCCTCCTTTCCCTCTCTCAATATTTGCAGTACCTAATTTCTACTTTTTTAAAGAAATTCATTAGATTTGATCCTGAATATCCGCTATAAAAACAAGATGCTTAACTGTCTGCTGCTCCTTCTTTACTGAAAATGTTATAGTCAGCATTGGGCAGAGTAGTGCATATTCCTGTCCTTATGTCTCTATTAGTGCTCCTTATTGTTTATATTTTGAATCACTAGGTGCAATCATAACTCTGTGAAGCTAAATGGGGCGGGAAGGTGAGCAAATCAATGGAACAACATCAGCTTGTGTGAAGCAAATAGCAATATTTTAATTTACTGATTACTCAAAAGAGATAGAGTATTTTTTTAACAGAATTGTAAAATGTATGGAGTTTATATCTATGGTGATATTGTATACACTGATCAGTCATAACATTATAACCACCTGCCTAATATTCTGTTGGTCGCCCCCTTTGCTGCCAAAACAGCCCTGACCCGCCCAAAGCATGACACTGTCTCCGCCAGGTTGCCTTCTTCTCATAGTTCCCCAGGTAAGCGATGCACACGCACCCGGCCATCCACGTGATTTAAAAGAAAACGTGATTCATCAGACCAGGCCACCTTCTTCCATTGAATGTGATCCAGTTCTGATGCTCACATGCCCATTGTTGGCACTTTCAGTGGGGCACAGGGGTCAGCATGGGTGCCCTGACTGGTCTGCGGCTATGCAGCCCCATATGCAAAAAAATTGTGATGCACTGTGTATTCTGACTCCTTTCTATCAGAACCAGCATTAACTTCTTCAGCAATTTGAGCAACAGTAGCTCGTCTGTTGGATCAGACCATAGGGGCCAGCCTTCACTCCCCACAATTAGCCTTGGCTGTCCATGACCCTGTCTCCGGTTCACCGCTGTTCCTTCCTTGGACCACTTTTGATAGATACTGACCACTGCAGGAACACCCCACAAGAGCTGCAGTTTTGGAGATGCTCTGATCCAGTCGTCTAGCCATCACAATTTGGCCCACGTCAAACTCGCTCAAATCCTTACTATTACCCATTTTTCCTGTTTCTAACACCTCAACTTTGAGGACAAAATGTTCACTCGCTGCCTAATATATCCCACCCGCTAACAATCATATGCCTTCACTACAGTCAGAAAAAAAAGTGACCTATAACACATCTGATCCTGTGTATTTAAGGTGTATTGTATATTGTGGGGCGTGTTGATAAGGCGTATGTCATGAAAAAAATAATTCCTCATGTTAACTCCTGTAATAACAGAAAATGCAAAAGTTAATGAAGTCTAAATAAATCATTGCTTCAATATGTTTACACAAAGTTTATGAAAGTTTTATAGAAACAAAGCTTAGTATATCTGATACCAGAGTCAAGGGATAAGGTTAGGAAGTAAAAAAAAAAAAAAAAGGACAGGAGGGAGCTAGTTCTGGTGAAACCTGTTTAACCTGAAACCTCGTACTGATGACTAGATCTGGACAAATACAACAATCCTAGAAATGACAACTGAGAGACAGCGTAAAGGAAAAACATAGCGATTAACATGCATACATTCAGTGCGTGTGCTTCTCTTAAATCCAACTGGGCATACTGGGAAATGTGATTTATTAATTTTTTTTTTGAGTCCTGGAGCAAAGAGAAAATCATCTACAACACAGGTGATATTACTGAACATGTTCAACTAGATAACCTCCAAAAATACAAAAGAAAATTAGATTAAATATTAAAGAATTAAAACAGAAAAAGTTTCAAATACACAATCCAGGAGACACAATCTCCACTGTTTTGTTTAGTTAATAATAGCATTTTGACAACAAAGATTTTTCAGAATAGTATTTACAATACAGTAAAATCCTTCAATACGTAAATATGAATATATCTAAGTATTATTTATTACTTAGTGATGTATTAATTTTATTAGCGTTAATGATTAACAGTGGTTCAGAGGGTTTAACCCATGCTAGGTGAGCTAACCTTAACCTAGCCTGCTAACCTGTAACATGTTAGCTTTCCAGTTAAGCAAATGAACATGTTTGTTCTCCTTGTAAATGTTTGTTTTTCCTCTGATACACTGACAACCAAATCATTTTAAATCATTCTTACCTGAAGTGTCACACCCGCCATCTCTCTCTCTCTCTCTCTCTCTCTCTCTCTCTCTCTCTCTCGTGTGTGTGTGTGTGTGTGTGTGTGTGAGAGAATGGGAAGAAAAAAAAACTTCAAACACAAGCAGGTTTCGATTTGTTTCCTGAGAATGACTAGCCAAAAATAAGTTCCCCAGCTATTTAAATAAAACAATTAACCAAATGTCGATATTAAACTGAACTCCTAGGAGCACGGTGGAAAATCTCGCCCACACATGACAACCACAAGCTGGCTCTCAGGGATGGAGGCTAGAAGTGAGTGACAGACTGTTACCGGTACTTCGGAAAGTTTTTCTCTTCTTTCCTTTTTCCTGAGGTTTGAAATTCCTATGACGCCTCCCTGAACAACGATTGGCTCCCGCACCTGTCAATCACAAACACACAGACCAATTAATACAAGCTTTTTCTTCAGCGATGGGCGGACTTATGGAAATGATCCGATTAGCGAATTCTTGTTTATTTACACGGCTGTTGAATATCTTGATTCTGATTGGTCAGATTGTTTTTGCTTGATTTGTATTACAGAGGCTCTGACAATAGTAATTTAATGCAAATATAATTCAAATCACAGATTTAAATATCACTGCGCGCGTTTCTAATACGTCATGGTTTCTATAGTAACGGCTGTTTCACAGGGACTACACGGAGGACGATGCAGGTAATCTAATAATGAAGGAAAAGTATGAGCCGAAATGAGAGAAGAATGCTTGGTGAAGTTTTCTGTAAGGCAACGTCTGTTTGAGATTTATGGACGGAATGTTGAGAGTCAGTGCTTTAAGCAGTCAACAAGTTTTCAAGTCTCTAGAGGCTGGTTAGGGAACTATAACTATATAGTGTTAACAGGGACTAATTTTAGTGATTATAGGATCTAATTTTTCTAGCAGATGTTCCACTGTATTAAATTATAAAAAAAACAAAACAAAAAAAACCCAACAACCCTTAAGTCAATCATTAATACATTTTTTTTTTTTTAAAAACGTGATTTTGAACATAGTCTGTCTGTCTGATCATTTTCTCATACCTGAGTGTGAAATATACACTACATTGCCAAAAGTTTTGGGACACCCCTCAAAATCATTGAATTCAGGTGTTGTTTTTCAGGGGTTGGGCTCGACCCCTTAGTTCCAGTGAAAGGAACTCTTAATGCTTCAGCATACCAAGACATTTTAGACAATTTCATGCTCCCAACTTTGTGGGAACAGTTTGGGGATGATCCCTTCCTGTTCCAACATGACTGCACACCAGTGCACAAAGCAAGGTCCATAAATACATGGATGAGCGAGTTTGGTGTGGAGGAACTTGACTGGTCTGCACTGGAACCTGGAATGCAAACTTTTACCCAATCATGAGACAGATATTCCAAAATGACTTATGACTATTAGGTTGTTTTTAGTCTCAATCCCTCATTTTTCACATACCATACTACAGCACACAAAGCAGTTGCACTTCATAGCCCATTAGATCTAGTACTCCATAAGGCTGTCTGTGGTCTCAAGTCTCACAGTCAAGCACTGCATTATGTTTCTATCAAGCTACTTATTCCCTGTGCTTTGTTTTCTGTTATCAGGAAAACTAATATTTACTCAGTTCCGATCATACCAACAGCTTCTTTTCAGCACCGAAACAATCACACACACACACACATGCATGCACATTTTGCAATACTAACTGGAGATGTCTGCAGACCAAGCTTAAAATTGATGGTTATATGTTGAAACAAGTGAAAAAGGCCTGTATAAGTATATGTAAATGTATGAACTCTAAATCTCAAACACTGAAAACAAAAAAGAGAACAAAAATGAACTATATGATGCAATATATGTATAACTAACCAGCATTTTTTTTTATATATATATATTTGAGACTTACTATGAATACTTAGCATTAATTTGTGTCCTACTGGATGCGTGTAGTTGTTAATTCAACATCGTGTAGACTGACCAGGCATAACATTATGACCACCTGCCTAATATTCTGTTGGTCCCTCTTTTAAGGCCCAAACAGCCCTGGCCTATCATGCACTGTGTATTCTGACACCTTTCTATCAGAACCAGCATTAACTTCTTCAGCAATTTGAGCAACAGTAGCTCGCAACAGTAGTTCGTCTGTAGGATTGGATCACACGGGCCAGCCTTCGCTCCCCACGTGCATCAATGAGCCTTGGCCACCCATGACCCTGTCACCACTGTTCCTTCCTTGGACCACTTTTGACAGATACTGACCACTGCAGACTGGGAACACCCCACAAGAGCTGCAGTTTTGGAGATGCTCTGATCCAGTTGTCTAGCCATCACAATTTGTCTCTTGTCAAACTCGCTCAAATCCTTAAGCTTCCCCATTTTTCTGCTTCTAACACATCAACTTTGAGGACAAAATGTTCACTTGCTGCCTAATATATCCCACCCGCTAACAGGTGCCATGATGAGGAGATAATCAGTGTTATTCAGTTCACCTTTCAGGGCTCATAATGTTATGGCTGATCAGTGTATAAACCATGTGGAAGCATGAGAAATCGACTGGGCCTCAAAATGGGGTTTGTGATGTGTAGCAAGGTATTCTGCAGTTTGGCGAATTGTGAAATTACAAGTGTTGATCATGTAAACAATCATGATATAAATGCAATAAAAAAAAAGGAATAGTGATGAAGGTAGTGATGTGGGTAGAAAGTTCATGAAACAAAAGCTCTCATGGCTTCACTAGCTAAATAAATATAATGCTGCATATCTGACTAATGTGCTTAATATTTAATGAGTAATACTTTCAAATGAATCTTTGCTTAGGTTATAAATAGGTCTGTTAGAGTTCAATCATTACTTTGGCCACTAGAGGGTAGTATAAATAAAACTGTAACAAACTGGGCTCCATTACATTAAGCCACATTTAATAATGAAGATTGAGATTCACCAAACACCGGAGTTTCCCGTTTCAGATCAGACGAAATCAGGATCAGTTCCCTCAACAACTCATCCTCTAAAATTAACCTGCAATGTGGCAGGTGTAGAAGACTAATCCTGGATATTCTTGCAGTCAGGAACCGAGAACATGTGTTTAAACATCGTCGGAAATTTGTGAAAGTTTTAAAATGAAAGTAAACTCAGATATCTTAGTTAACCCAATAGTCCTGCTTCTAGAGATAAAGACCCTGAACCTCGCGTGTTATTGTGCACTAAACACAGTTTTAAGAATCTACGGTTTAAACCGCATTTCAAATGAATTAAAAAAATAAAATCACTTCAGTCAACACTCTTATTTTAAATTAAATGAGTTAAATCAGATTTTAATGAAGTATTTTTCCAATGACGTGTCGTTCGCCAAGGAGTCGACTCTTTGACTCGGCCCTTGTAGATGATCTCTGGGAACCGACTCTCACTCTCAAGTGCTCGTTTTTTGAATAAAGACGATGAGATTATGTGATATTCACTAAAAACTCATCTGGATTTACGGATGTCGTGCAAATATCATTCAATTAATTAGTACAACATTTATAGAATAAAGACTAGTATTATATTCGTCAATGCAAATATGTAGCAAACTTGTCATTTCCCTTGCAAGAATAGATGCTATTTTGATGATAACAGCGAGGTTAACGACTGATAAGTCAAAGACTGACAGCAAACTTGGCAAATTTGAAAGAGTCGGTTCCAAACAATGAGTTGAACCGAGCTCACTGAAACGAGCCGACTCGCACTATCATAACAGAGCGACCACGCTCGTTTGTTTACAACGTAAACCCCGCGCGTACGTCGTGACGTGAACGACAACTCGGAGAACGTCGGGACGCAATGACGTCACGTCCCCCACTTCGCTGCAGTCAAAAGAGAGTTGAACGATGGCTGCTTAGAAGTGGCTTTCGAGTGCAACCGTTTGCGCTTTGTTTTTTTGTTTGATTTTTTTTTGGATATATCGGGAAAAGAACCGGGCAGAGTGGGTCAGAAGTGAAAAGGACAGATCTCAGGTGAGTGTGAATGAGCAGGCTGTTTGTGTGTAAGGCCTCCTCGGCCTGTTTGACGGGGTTCCGCCCTCCTCCGAACCACAACAAAAATACAAGGCTGCATCTAAACCCGCATAGACTAGCGCACTAAATCTAAACACTTTCTCACTGCCAGGGTTTTTACAGACGAGCTGCTTAGTATGCTAGTTCCGAGACTGAGCTAACCGTGACAGCCAGCGGGTGAAGCTAAATTAAAAAGCTAAATCCTGTGTTTTTGTCTATGTAAAGAAATGAACGGATAGCTTAGCTGCAGGGATAAAATAACTTTTAGACAAAAGTAGAGAGAATGTCATCTCTGTGTACTGGGTTTAAATATCCGAGAGCGCTGGTGCTTTAGCGTTAGTCAGCTAGCAGTGCAGTACACAAACCGCTTGCCAAGGACACACACACACACACACACACACACAGAGGCTGCCTCTTCCTTTTATCATCTGAGCCACATTTTACAGGACGTTAGTAATTTATCTGTAGTTGCAGCCTTTGCCCCATGGGCGTGGCAGCAGGGATGGCACAGGGGGGCAAGTTAACCCTCTCTGAAAGGCTGAAGGCATATCCCTTAAAGGAAGACTCCACCCTGAAACACATTAAATGTGATTATACTGAAACACTTCTGATCTGTTTACAGATTCCGGTGCTAATTTCTGGGTTGCTGGTGTATTTTTCTATATTTTTGTTGAAAATGAGCGGTTTTGTGCCACTCTGACGTCACAGGGAGACACTGCTATATGGAGTGTAATAGGAGGTAGAAATTTCAAACATAAGGGAGCTTTCTGTCTGTCTGTCTCTCTCTCTCTCTCACTCACACCCCATTTCCCAGTAATATTCAATGCCAGATGATGGGCACAATGATGTTAACGATGGTATCGGTATAAAAGTTGAAGCTTTGGAAGCCAAGCTGTTTGAGGTGAGCGAGCTGGGCAGACTAAAGTGCTGCTGTGGTAAAAATTAAGCAACAGCCAAAGCTTTCTTGCAGTAGAATCAGCAGGAAGTTGCATGGCATTGCAAGTAATGTAGGAAAGTAAAAAAGATAAACATGTTAATGAAAGACAGTTCAAAATCTAACATTTTAGATCGAAACAACATGTTTATTATTAAGGTTAATACATTAACTTTACATTTACTTACTATATGACCACAAATCTCATCTCTGAGAGCCTGTGTACTTCTGTTCAAGTCATAAAGACTTAATGAATCATATCTAACGCCAAAAACCCCCAGATATCTTCTGCCACTCCCCGTTTTTGCCAGCCCAACATTACAAGAGGGCACTCTTTGTTAGAGGCAAGGGAAAAAATGACATGAAGAAGGAACCGTGGGAAGATTCAAAAAAGGAGCCCTTCCTCTTATGGGTGTTCATGGTAAGTGAGATGAGAAATCGTTACTCTTCTATAACTGGTCAGACAGTATTGAGTGTTTGAGTGAAAGGAGGTTTAGTATGAGAATTGTAGTCATTATGATTACAGCAGCACCTACATTGGCGCACGTATCCAGGTGAGATTAAAGGCATAAACTGCTTTACGGAAGTGAAAATCTTCTGCATATCCATGTGGGATCATCCACAGCAGCAGAAGATGAGTCACAAGGATGAATCGGGCAAGAGGAATCACAGCAGTGGGTAATTCAGGATCTGGACGCAGCATCCTATCGGGCAACAGGAGTACACATACAACACGTACCTCTGGAGAGAGAGAGAGAGAGAGAGAAAACATTAGTATGCTCTGATCATACAGTGGTTCAAAAGTATTTACAGCCAGTTATCACATCAATTATTGAATGTGTTTAACTCCTTAGACTGAGAAGCTAAATATGAAGCAGTAGCATTTCTTTTCAGAGCTCTGAAGAGCAAATGCAGGTTTACGTGTCCCAAATGACTGCCAGAGCAATGAACTAAAATTTCTCGTTTGAAAAAATGTGACTTGTTTGTCAAATTGTATTTAGTTTTTGGTAGTGTGGAGAGTTTTAAACTGTCACCGATGGTTAATTATCATCCATGCCAGACTTTTATCACACTTCAGCACTAATGTGAGAGTCATATGATCGCGATAGTTAAAGCCCTCCTCTGTGTTATGAGCACTCACACACTGCCTCTCGGGACGGCGTTTTATAAATCAACAATCCATGATCTGGGTTCATATTTGCGGCAGCCTTTTTTTTTTTTTTTTTTTTTCCTGGAGGGGAATATTCTAAGGTGAGGCTTGTTTTTTGTGCTTTCTTTCTTTCATCTGTTTTGTGTGATTTGTAATACCAAGGTGTTGTTTAATGACAATAGATGCTTGTGTAGTTTCTGTTTCCATCTGAACACACTCCCTGCACCGATTGCCCTTGATTATTGTGCAACAGCTTGAATTAGACGTGTTGTGTTTTTGTGTACCGATGAGCTGACACCGGTTTCTTAGTGGAAGTCCAGGTTTAAAGGTCAAACGGAGATTATGGGTCAATGCTATGGTCATTGTGGTTCAGTCCGAGGAAGCTCTGCAGGAATTCATGCTTGTGTGTCGTGAATATGGGTTCTGCTGTAGTGGTGCATATCAACACCAGTTTGTTTGAATCGGCAGTGGTCACCGGACGGCAGCGGCGTCTCTGATTGGCTGTTCAGTGCACAAAAAGAGAAACGGAAACAAGCAAGCAAAGAACACTCAAGAAATCAACTTCTGCTTTAGACAGCTCTGTTTTTGTAGTGAAGTGGCTGAAGGGAAAGTTTGATTGACACACTATGAGATGAAAATCATGTACGCCTTGTACCACTGGTGCATCAGAAGCAAGCTATTATTTCAGTAATATTTTAAGTACAATTTGAAATAATCTGTGCCTGCGTCTCAATTATTTTAAAATTTGACTTTCTTTCCTTTCTTCTTTTCTGAGAGTGCAGTGAAGGAAAACAAAGACAGGAGGAATTGAGTGTATGTTTATGTTTTGGAGAGGAAACCAGAGGAAGCCTGCATGGACACAGGCAGTATGTGTACACTCCACACATACAGTGAACCAAATTCAGGATCAAACCGGGACCCTGGACTCGCAGCATCACCACCGTTTTGTCCTGTACAAAATGTTAATATGGCACTTCTCATATGCACAGTTCATTGCTACACATTCAGGCACATCTACAGTTTTTATTTGTGCACTTGGTTCTTATTTAATTAATGAGTATTTTTGTGTTGGTATCATTCCATTGTCTGTACCGCTTATCCGATCTATTCTCGGGTCACGGGGACATGTTCTCAGGCGTCAATGGGCATTAAGGCAGGCTACACCCTGGACGGAGTGCCAACCCATCACAGGGTGCGCGCACACACACACACTCATTCACTCGCGCAATCACACACTACAGGCAGTTTAGAAACTCCAATCAGCCTAGAAGCATGTCTTTGGACTGTGGGAAGCACCAAGCACGGGGAGAACATGCAAACTCCACACACAGTGAGCAGGAGCGAACCCAGGATGCTGGAGGTGTGAGGCGAACGTGCTAACCACTAAGCCACCATGCCACCCACTTCTTATCATCATTTGTGTAGCGTGCTAAAGTAAGAAAAAAAGAACTCAAACGAACAAAGCATCGATCTGTTTCCGAGCTCAAACCTTTCTGCTTTCCTGCTGCTTACTTGTTTTGAACGTATTTAAAGACGGTGGATTGCGGTCGATTTCTAGCTGATGAATTTAAAGATGGTTTCTTATTTTTGACTGAGGTAGGGGATTTATTCCGAAGGTTTGTTATATACTATGGATACAGAAATGGCTACAGATATGAAACACTTGTCTCTTCTCTCTGGATGCCTCCACTGTCCTTGTATGCGCTGAAAACATTTTAAGATTTGGGAACCTGCTTCAAGATGGTGGACACCCATCGATTTCTGTGGCACAGGCTGCACAAGATAGGATAATTTTTACACTTCTGGCATTTGGCAGATGCCCTTATTCAGAGCAACTTACATTTTATCTCATTTTATACAACTGGGAAATTAAGGGTTAAGAGCCTTGCTCAAGGGCCCATTAGTGGACTTGGTGGACCTGGTGTTTGAACTCACAACCTTCCGATCAGTACACACCTTAACCTCTCAGCTATCACATCCCCCATGGAACCATGGAGGCATCACTCTGAGTTCGGGAATCATATATATATACGGTCTTGCAGTTTTCTTGTTGGGACAAGTCCTTACAGGAGACGTGATGTGATTCAGTTATCTTCTTTAGTGTATCATTGCACTAAGGCTGTGGCAGGAACAACGGTTTGGATCTGTTGCTCAGGCTGTCTGCAATCTTGAGATTTCTGCAGCTCAACCAGTGGAAACTGTGTTTTCCTGACCCTGTGTGTATGTGATGTGCTACACGTGCACGTCTGATGTTGACATTATCTCATCTGGAACTCACCTGGTATCTCGCATCAGATCCGGTAACACGCAGCCCAGCAGGTCTGCTCCGGGGTCAGTCGTTTCCCACTGAAGCGCTTCAACAAAACACTCGGCTAGAGTCTGTTGTCGTTTTAAGGCAGAGATAAGGTACATAAGGTATGAAGTGATTCTTGAGTGAACACAACACACGGGTGAGAATTCTCTTCAGTAGCTCTTTTCTGTCTGCTTGCTATAGTTGGATTCTGTGCCAGAAGGTAGCTGTGTATAAAGAGCTTGAGACTGTCTTCATTTGTATGTAGACAAATAAAGCAAATTGGAGTGTGGGAACATGGACATGATACTTCAGAGGGTCTGGTCTGTCTCACAGATGCAGCGATCTCATATTGTAAATCCGTGTGTTTTGTCCAGTGCCTTGTTTTTAGTTGCCCAGAAACGGACTAGTTGAAAAAGTAGTTAATGTCATGTCGTGTATAGTGAGCTAGTTTATTGATGCAGACTAAGGGAAACAAATTACTGTCTGATGATTATGGTTTGCACCTTCAACAAATAGTCATGAAGACATTATTGAAGACTGCTCTTGATTTTGTTTGGTTTCATCATTTGTGACAATATAATTCGTCTTTTCTCATAAAATGATTGCATTTCCCTTTGCTGTTTATCTGTTCAGCAGTTCAACAGTCAAATGGTTTAAACAAATTTTAAGCTTTCAGCTATTAAGCGTGTGTTTTTTTTTTTTATTTTTTTTTAATAACTCATTCCTTATCATGAAAATAGTATGCTGATCTACAAGCAGTTCCCTTCACATGGATCTTTATTAGCTATCAATAAATAATAGTGATGCTGTGATTAACGATCACCAACACATCTAGCTAACTGAAACAGGAAATGGGAACAAACAGGAAACAGAAATGCGTTTTTAAAACAGTAGAAACGGCAGCCTCTTTCGGTCAACTAAAAACCATTTCATTACTCATTTGATGAATCTTTTTTTTTAATTGTTTAAAGAAAGAGATAATAGTAAGGATTAACACATTACGGGCCATATATAGTGGGAGGGTGTAATACGTCCACGACGGTGTGTATTATGGTATAACAACACTGAAATATGTTGCACTGCTTTATACCACAATGATTTGTCAATGGATACCATTTTTAATTTATTAAAAGAAAACAGTTTACATTAATGTTGAACTACTTAGTTGTTATCACTTACGTTATAAGAAACGTTCCCTCGCCAGCATCTCCCGTTCTTCTTTTGTGAGACAAAACCATTCAGCATAATAGTAAATGTAAATATAATTTTTTTTTTTTTTACTATTATGCTTAGCATGGTGCTTAGCAAGTTACAGCTGAAGTTATTGTGGAGCCACGCTGTCAAATAAAATGAATCCACACCTTTGACCAATCGGATTTGAGAATGCAGCCATGCTGCGGTATAAGGATCATTATTCCATTAACCTAAGTGCAGAATGGACAAGGCCTGGTTAGATTTTCCTACGCTGTGTATTTGAAATTTCTGCTCTGCCTGGTATAGACTGTACAGCTTTCTCAAGTGATTTCTTTCCATGTCTTTCAGTGCTAACAAATTTTCCCAAGTTTGAGATCCAGTAGAGAACTGGTACTCTCTGGAGAGGACCCTACCTTCCCCCAACCCCCTCCCCCCTCCCTCATAGGGGCCATGGTGAGTGTGTGCTCTATACCAGCTTCTTATATTAAATCAAGATCATGCATTTATAAGAGTGGATCTTAAGGAAAACCGTAATTATTGTGTGTGTGTGTGTGTGTGTGTTTCAGGGTGAAGAGGAGCAGCCCAGTCCGGAGGCTGGAAGTCCGGATGTGGAAAAGGAACATCTGCAGGCAAGTTAACTCCTGCAAGCTGATATACACTCATCGTCCACTTCAACAGGAACACATGTAGACCTGCACATTTATACATACATATACATATACATATATATACACATCAGTCATGTGGCATCAACAAGGTGTTTCAGCCTAAACTAAACTAAGGACTGTAAACAATAAAATATAGGGATTGTTGTGAGTGTATTTATCAGGAGATCAGCAGTTTCTAAAAGCTGTAAGTCAAAGAGATGGTATTTTCCCTCATTCTGATGTTTGATGTGAACATTAACTGAAACTCCTGACCTGTATCTTGCCTGATTTTATGCACTGTACTGTAGCCACCTGATCAGCTGATTTAAATAACTGCACAAACAAGCAGATGTTCCTATTAAATTGGACAGCGAGTGTACATACCTAAGTTCATCTTTCTGAACTCTCTGTTTTAATCATCGGATGTGGTCGTGTGACGGGGGTGTGTGTAGGTCCCATTCCCGGTGCTGCACGGCGAGCGTGTGGAGTATGTGGAGACGACTGAGGAGGTTGCCATAGCTTTGTCTAGCTACCGCTTTCACATCAAGTTCAAAGACAACATTGTAAATGTAAGTCTCTCTTTCACAAGCCTTTGTTCTCTTCACGTCTGTGGTTTCTGTTCTAGCGTACTGCACTAAGACGATCATGTGTGGGAGATGGAGCACCTTTTTGTACAATTGAAAGGCTCCAGGCAGAGGGTGCAAAAATGCCAGTCAGCCTCTTTAAAATCCTGCAGTAATACAAATCCCCTTCATTGAATCACGGTACATTAGAATGTCATGTTAAAATCTGTGTGACCTTTCATCTTTCAGCTTTTAGCTCACGTTCGTTTCTTCTTTGCTCTCTCAGGTCCCTCTGCAGCTGATAGAAAGTGTGGAATGTCGGGAATTGATTCAACTTCACCTCGTCTGTAAAGACTGCAAGGTTATCAGGTGTGTATTAGGGATGTGCCTTCCGCCTTTAATACATTCATAACATTTCATTAGCCTAACTCCTCTTAAGTCCATTGAACATCAGATTGTAATGCTTGCCATAAACTCTCATTTTAATCCAAATGGCTTTTTACCAACTATGTGCAGCTTCAAAATGGATTATTCATACTGTATTGTGCAACGTATCTAAATATGTCCTACACAGCACATGGGTTATGTTTCAGAAAGGCATTTGCAAAAATCCGAACTTCTTGAGCGTGAAAATCAATAAAGTGATCAATACAGATATCTGCAATTTATATTTACTATAGACAATGACAATGCAAGAAATATACGCTTCATGCCCTGCATAATTGAGGCTTGAATCACGTTGTTCTGGTATCAAAGTACTAATCTAGTTAGAACTGTGCCCAGTAAACGTTTAAGCATACATAGATGTGGAGTGTTTGTTTGCAGAGCATTTCAAATGTAATGTATACATTTCTGATTCTTGGAACTTAGTGGTGGTTAATGTACAGTGATGTTATGTGTGTGGTGGATAAAATGAACCTGAAGGCCGTTCTGTCTGTCCTCAGGTGTGATTTCAGCTCGTCGGAGCAGACTCAAGACTGGCTGCGGCGGCTCACTGCGGCTCTTCGCCCTCCCACTCGACTCGACGAGCTTTTCGCCTTCGCATTCCACACCTGCAGTGCCAGCGTACCAGCTGAACGAGACCTGCATTATGAGATTTGCCACGCCGGTACAGGTTACACAACACCTCAGCTCACACACGCTTACATAATTATACAGATTTACAGGACTTTAGACTGATTTCTCTCACCTCGGGTTGTTGGGAGGAAATCCTGCTAGGGAATTACAGTACTATATTGAAGGAGTCTAGACAGGATTTGAAGCCCTAATTTGGAAAGTTGTTAGTTCATTGAGATTGTTGTTTTTTGTTCCTCTCTAATGTACTCCAGCAGAACACGTGAGGAACCGATTTGGGTACGAAGTTTGCAGGATGGGCTTCGACACCCACAGTGCTTGGAGAATCTCTGAAATTAACAACAATTACAGGTGACTCTATCTGGGACACTTTGTTGTATGGAAAGTCACTTTTTCAGCTTTATATAAGGGGAGAATGTTTGATTCTTACTTAAAAGATTGTTGAACAAGATGACTACAAAGGCAAAGTTTTGTTTCGGCAAAGTAAATGGCTATAAATTCATTTGCAATTATATTGCAACTATAATAACTACCAGGGTTTATCATTCAAATGCATTCAAATATCTGTGAGACTTTAATGTTGCACTTATTCACATAAACTACAGAAGGGTCATTCTGTTGAGAAATTTTAAGGAGGTGATCATTATTTTATTATAAAATTGACATTTAGGAAGATATTGCATTTCTAATGATAAAGAAAATCCCCGCTTATATTCATGCAGGAATAATTCTCATATACACACACTCACACACACCAAGTTAATTGACTTTCTATACAGTATATATGCTCACTGCAAAGGATACAGCATGCTAGCAGTATAGAAGCCATGTAGTGCACTACAAACACTCAGTTTCTTAGGATTCATCCAAAAGGTTTAAGAAGCTTATTTGAAATGAATTACAAGTACAAGCCAAATGTGGTGCGTTAAACATTCATTCATTCATTGTCTACCGCTTAGCCGATCTATTCTCGGGTCATGGGGAGCCTGTGCCTATCTCAGGTGTCATTGGGCATCAAGGCAGGATACACCCTGGACGGAGTGCCAACCCATCGCAGGGCACACACACACACTCTCATTCACTCACGCAATCACACACTACGGACAATTTAGAGATACCAATCAACCTACAATGCGTGTCTTTGGACCGGGGGAGGAAACCGGAGTACCCGGAGGCACGGGGAAACTCCACACACACGGCGGAGGCGGGAATCGAACCCCCAACCCTGGAGGTGTGAGGCAAACGTGCTAACCACCAAGCCACCGTGCCCGTGCGTTAAACATTCAAATGTAATTTTGAATATGTAAAGATCATGAGAAGCTGAATATGATTAGAACAGTGACATCATACCAAAGGCCTAACATTTGTAACGTAATGTTTTAAATCTATAAATAGGTTTTAAAATATCAGAGGCTACAGCAGGCATGAGAAATGCAGAAATCTATTCTTTAGTCTCTAGTCTCATCATGACCTCTTCAAATGAAATTAAATGAAATCATGAGGTCTATAGAGATGTCCACCACTACTGGAGAGGTTATTAATGATATTAAATATAAGTATAAGTATAATTCACGTTGGTCTTACATTACGTGTTTGTTGAATTTCTATCTTCAGACTGTGTGCCAGTTACCCCGAGATGATTTTGGTGCCGAGCTGGGTCACAGACACAGAGCTAGAGAACGTGGCGGCATTCCGATCCTGGAAGAGAATTCCGGCTGTTGTTTACAGGTGTGTGTGTTGCTCATTTGAAATGTTTTTTTTTTAATCAAAACACAGATGACTTCAGTGGCTGTATTTTATATTGTATTTCATTTTGCCCTAGACATCCGAGCACGGGCGCTGTGATTGGGCGGTGTGGGCAGCCTGAGGTGAGCTGGTGGGGCTGGAGGAATACAGATGATGAGAACTTGATGCAGTCCATCGCTAAGGCCTGTGGCATGGATGAAGCAGCTATTAAACATCTGAGCAATGGCTCCTGTGTCCACAGCAGCTCAGGTGAGTGTGAACTGTTTTATTACCGCTAATTTAATTGTTTCGGGTTTTGCAGAATGATGTCTGGTTGACTTTATTTTTTGTATGTTTTAGATCCAGACATAACCAATGGCAATGAGGAAGTGGAGCCAAATACCCCGCCTCCTCAAAAGCTACTGATACTGGATGCAAGGTCATACGCTGCCGCTGTGGCCAATCGAGCCAAAGGAGGTGGCTGTGAATGCCCAGGTACACTTGTGTTTTGTCTACTTCTGTTACTATACTATATCAGAGACTGTATGAGACAGTTCACTGGCTGACGTATAAATGGGATAAAGTGTAACTCAGCATGGTGATTGTCTTGCGTAAGTCTTGCCCCATCATAAAAAAGAGCAAATTGACCGCATAAGCTGGAAGAAAGCCAGCGTATTAACATTAACAGACACAGGGGACAGATGTCTCTATAACAATCCCTTATTTTATCCTGAAACATTATCAACATGTCATTGTGATGAAAAGATTACATATGACATATGGTTTAACTGTAATTAGCTACATGGAATTATTTTCAAAAACAGACTGAGCTCATTAATCCATAATATATATATATTATAATATATAATTTAAAGGCGGCATCATGGCTAATACATTTGCTAAACTTGAGGGGCACTGGCTACCAAACCCAAAGTGCAAGATGGCTTCCCATCACAGACTTGCCAACTTCCATTACTTTTGCCTAGCTGCTGCTTTATTTAACACTGGAGTACACTGGTATGTGTTATTATTCAATAATGTGCAAATGAGCGGTTTGTAGTTTTTAAACTGATATAAACTCACACCCCCTGGAAGCCCCGCCCTTTTCCCTTATCCCACATTAGTATATTAGTTTATTTTGACGAGCTCTGTCATCTTGTCGTAATGCTCCTGCTTTGAACAGCACTCTCAGTTCTGGCCACTGTGCAAGGGGAATGTTTTAGCTACTATTAGAGAAGCATATAGTTAACATCTGTATGTATTAGTCATATATCAAAAGAATAATGTGTTTTTGTTGTATTGTTTATTGCGTTTTACTCCCTCGCAGTGGGACTACACATTATCCCTCTTTTGGGATCTGTGGCTTAACATGTATTCCGACCAACACCGTTACCATAGAAATAGTCAACAAGGATAAGCGTTGTTATGGGAATACACGTGTAGTAGTTAAAGCAACCTAAAATGACCTTTTTGCTGTGAATAAAACTAAAAGGCACAGATTATTTACGTCATATTTATCAGATCTAACAGTGTTTCCAAATCCTTGTTTGGTTCAGTTCATGTAGACAGGAGGACTGACTTTACTATACAGGCTTTCACAATATTCTGCACTCTGTTAACATTTATGAATCTGGCTTTATTTTGAAGTTGAACTACGAGAATCATTTAACTCTGATCTGTTTTGTGCAGAGTACTATCCAAACTGTGAGGTGATGTTCATGGGTATGGCCAACATCCACTCCATCAGGAGGAGCTTCCAGTGCCTACGGGCTCTCTGTGCACAAGTGCCCGACCCTACCAAGTGAGTGCACCGCTTTCTACCACTTTAAATCAAAACCACAAGAGACTGAATACACCGCTGGACTGTGAGGACAGATTACAAAAGCAAGAAATCAACATAGGAATATTGAGTATTTGAATGAGTTTTTAAAATTCCAAAGCAATATCTCGTAGGAATTGGACGTTCTCTATGTAATAGTGTTTTTTTGTTGTTTTTTTAATAAGTATTCATCCCTCCTGAATTTAACGTTTTGTAATCTAAACAAAATGAGCATAGTGATGGAAAAAATCAATGTATGTTGCAAGGTTTTTTACAGACGTATAATTTGTCATGGCATAAGTATTCAAACCTGTTGCTGTGCAATTAGCTGCCATCAGAAGTCTCGCAAAGAGTTTAATGGAATCAAAGTCACATGATTATTTAAATGAAGTAGACCCATGTGCAGTCAGTGTCATCTGACTTTAATATAAATACACCTGTTCCTGGTAAGCAGTGACTTTGTTAGAGCACATACCTAAACACACTGCCTCATGAAGACCAAGGCTGGGAGAAAGTTCTGGAAAGTATCAAGCAGGATTTGGTTACAAAAAAAATTCCCAAACTGATCATTCCACTGAGCTGCACTAAATTATTAATTAATACATGGAAAGAATATGGTACAGCTGGGCCGTCAGTGACCAGATGGGGATGTGGTAGCTTAGTGGTTAAGGCATTGGACTACTGATCAGAAGGTTGTGTGTTCGAATCCCAGGTCCACCAAGCTGCAACTATTGGGCCCCTGAGCAAGGCCCTTAACCCCAAAAATGCTCAGTTGTATAAAAAAAAAAATGAGATGAAAATGTAAGTCGCTCTGGATAAGGGCGTCTGCTAAATGCCAGAAATGTAAATGTAAAGAGGTCATAAGTCATGACAAATACAATTTTATTTTAGATCAAGCTCAGTTGGATGAATACGCAACCTATTAAATGTGCCAATTTCTATTTCCTACTTCTCTGGCGCTCAGTTGGCTGTCTGCTCTAGAAGGCACTAAATGGCTGCAGCATCTGTCTCTGCTGCTGAAGGCGTCTCTACTGGTAGTAAATGCAGTGGATCGGGACAGCAGACCCGTCCTGGTGCACTGTTCTGATGGCTGGGATCGCACGCCGCAGATAGTGGCTCTGTCCAAACTGCTGCTTGACCCCTACTACAGAACCATAGAGGTGAGGAGGTACACACGCACACAAATACAGAGTTAGACAGAGACCCTAAAACAGATCAACAATTATGTTCTTTTGCTCTTTATAAATCATATAATCAATAAGCAGCTATACATCATCCAGCTATGACAGGCTAGCCGATTTAAATAAACCCTTCTAAACTTGCATAGTTAAACTATGCCTTTAAGAGTCTTTAAAGGCGGGGGAAAATTCCTGGCATGTTTTCCTATTCATGGTGTGCTGTAACATATTTTTTGTATGTCTCTTCTTGCCCAGTTCTATAGTAGTGAAGCTTGTTTTTAGTGGCTAAGCAGTTTCACTTGCGTGCCTCATTATTATAAGCTACAAAATATTTATATGTAAATGTTTAATTAATTGAGCCAAAAACGACCTGGGAGCATATCTACATCTAAAAAATGCTAGGCTCTATAAATATACAACATGCAAATGTGTCTGTCTTTCCTGAACTGACAACTAGCCGGCTCGACCTGCTCTAAGCTTTCTCTGCTAAACATGAGTGGAATTTCAATATCTGAAGATCAATCGCTCATCTCAGAGGAATTGCCCATTTAAAAATCTTGTTTTTTTAATCTTTTGCAGGGTTTTCAGGTTTTGGTGGAAACTGAGTGGCTGGATTTCGGCCATAAGTTCGCTGACCGCTGTGGACATGGGGAAAACGCAGAGGACGTGAATGAGCGCTGTCCCGTCTTTCTGCAGTGGCTGGACTGCGTACACCAGCTGCAGAGGCAGTTTCCCTGCTCTTTTCAGTTCAACGAGGCCTTTCTGGTAGCAGACGCCACCTACTGTTCCAATTATACATTGCACCAGGCAGCAATTTATTAACTGAACTTTGACAAAATTATGAGTGCTTCATTGCAATTTATATCTGTGAACATTTAATAGATGTAAATGACACTTAAATGAATCATTTAATCAATTTTCTTCCCAAAGACACTGGATGTAGTGGTTGTTACTTGGCACTAACTGTCTGTGTGTTACGCAGGTGAAGCTAGTGCAGCACACCTACTCATGTCTGTTCGGGACATTCCTGTGCAACAGCCGGAAAGAGCGAGAGGAGCGAGGCATACTAGAGAACACCTGCTCCATCTGGTCTCTCCTTCAGCCATCTAACCGAGCCTTCCACAACATCCTGTACTCGGCACACTCAGAGACGGTACTGCGTCTGTTCTGTATTTATACCTGTTTCACTGCACATTAGTGGGTTTTATTCTTAGGACGGCTCTGCTCAGTGACTGGCGGAGTACATGAGACACCTGTAGAACATTTTAAAAAGCATTCAGCAAAACCAAACAGACTAACACTCTCAAAACTGTTGCACGACTGGCTGTGGGATTGTAGAGAGCAGGCATACACAATGCTTTAAGGCTGATTTGTGTTGAGTCTCATAACCCATGGGATCAAAAATAATTCAAACCTATTGCATCTTGTTGCATAACTGTAAAGTAATTTTGCGTAATTGTTAAGTCATATTTCCATAGATTACAGCTATAAATCTTATCCCTGTCGCTACTACATCTCCATATTTATGCTTCCACCCTGCTGGGGAAAAAAAAACAATCTACCCCAGTGGTAGGTTGAACTTCCCCTGGCTCTTAGCTCCACAAACCTTTTCACTAAAAACTTAAATGAGCACTATACATACTCAGCTTATTAGAAAAAACTTGTACTATTTTATTTTCTGTGCTAACTCACAATTTCCCATTTAATATTAAGCATAACAGACATTTGCACTATTGCAAGGACACATTTTCCGTCATATTTAAGTGCAATGTTTTAAGCTGCTCTGGATTGGAGTGCCTCCTAAATGGGCACAAAATCAATTAAAGAGCAGTCAGCAGTTACACAACTTGTTTTGCACTCCTCTTCAGCATCAGGATCTGTTTTTGTCTCTGTATTAGACGTTGTTGATTTCCTCCAATTTACCTTATTGCAAACTACCCTCTCCGAGAGCAAGAGCTGAAGCATGCTTTCTCCACATCTTCTCAAGCTGCTGCTCAAGCAACATTATAGGCAGAGAGTGCCTTAAAACTGACGCTTGGTTAACTTTTGAACTGATACCTTGCCAAGGCTGGATGATTCATCACTAGGTATTAAACTGGTGTCTCCTCCATAACACTCAATCTAAGAATCAATGTTTTACAGAAATACACAAAACTGATCTGCTGAAATATTTTGGACACGTTGACCAGATCCTTTAGTTTATTTAGAAATTCTATATTGCTGTTGAGCTCATGGTGGCTGTTTTGAAAAGCAAAAGGAGCATGCTGTCCTTCTAACCCACCTGTATTTTGTCTTTTTGGTCCTTGTCGTGGCAGGTGCTACACCCGGTATGCCACGTGAGGAACCTAATGCTGTGGAGTGCAGTCTACCTGCCAAACTCCGCCCCCTCCTTGCTTTGTGAGGAGTCATATGCTTCTTATTCAACTGCTTCAGCCTCACCTGAAGACACGCCTCCTGGCAGGTAAACGCACCAGTAGCTCAACAGATTCTACTCAAAGTTGTGCTATTTCAGAATCTGCATAGTTTCCTGCTTTCTCCATTATTACAGTCATAAATCTGCAGGAGGAACACAAAACGTAGTAATGGGATGAAGAAACACTGTGGCTAACATTAGCATTGCAGAAAATATAAATACATGTCCTCAGTCTTTACCACTTAACTGTTTATAACATTTTTGTAGGCTTATTTGGTCGATGCATTTCAGCATTTGGAGTCGTCATTATATTAAAGGTCAATTAACACCTGATGCGTTTGGAAGACACAAGAAATCCATAAAGTGCATGTAAAAAGCAAGCGTTCGCACCATTTTGTGTTTTTTTTTTTTTTTTTTCTTCCTCTTTCTGGCTCTTTTTTTGCTCTTTTGTTACATTTTATGCAACATGTGTTGTAAATGCAGAAAGCCCAACATCAACTCTTTCCACTGCTTGCTTTACTGACACTGGCATCAGGTTCATTAGAAATTCCAATTCCCTCTTGCCAGAGGTTTAGACAGAAGGTCGCTATGCGGTGTCCACCTGGTGCTATTTTAGCTATTTCATTTTATTTAAGTTCTAATATTTTTTTTCCACAGATTGGTGCAGGCCAGATGAAATGAGGCAGTCAGAAAATTTGGCTTGTGGGCATTGAACTTCTCATGGATAGTTTAATAACCATGAAAGTACAAGAATTGGCTTAGGGATATCTCTGCATGTTACCTCTCTCCTTGAAATGCCCCCATGCCCTTCTGCTATCAGTCAGTACCAGTCAGTTCTCTGGATTGATAACTGCTATTAACTTAGTTACAGTTTTAGTTCATAATTAGCTCTTTGTCAGAAACAGACCTGTCAGTACAGGTATGGAGGATCCTGTCTCTCTCAGGAACACGGTGTGTGATGCTTCAATGCTTTCAAGTTTTATCAAAGAATTACTAATAAGCAGAGTCAGCCATCCTACTGTATTATAATGCAGCTGAATTGTTTTTGCATATCCTAGAGCTATGCAAAGAGAATAAACTCAACAGATCAGTTTCCTTCCTACAGACTGCCAAAGACTCGTTCCTATGACCACCTGCTGACAGCTTGTGAAGGAACAAATCTATCAGCCTCGAACCGTCGCTGCAGTGATCCCAACCTAAACGAGACGTGGCAGGAGCACCTTCGATCAGAGGAGCGAACAGCAGAAACACAACCCAAGGAGAAAATTGAGGAAGCAGCCTGTTGTAATACACATCATCCTGAAATGACTGGATTGGACAAGAGGCTTCCAAATGAGGGATTAGTCAATGGGGTGGAGCATGCGGACTCGAAAATAGAAAACGGGATTATTTTAGCAAACCAGGGTGGGGATGCCTCACCAGATGTTAGCACACCCTGTCTAACTGAGCTGTCCAATGAGGTGCCTGAACAGAATGGTGAGGATTCAGCGAGTGACGAAGTGCTAAGACATTCTGGGAAGGAATCAGTCGCCTCTTCAATGCCTCACCCAAGGAACAGCCAGGAATGTTTATCTGCTAAAGAGCCTCTTTGTTTAGATAATAACCTTAAATCTCACCCCTCTTCTACAGACGAAGAATCTACAGAACCATTAAGCACGCCCTGTTCACTCCACTCACCTTCACAGCCTCTGTCCCCGAAGCCGAACAGTGACAGTTCTGTGAGTAACAGTGAAGATCCTCGCATTATCGGCTCCGTTTCACAGAAATCCCTGAGCCGCCAGACGTCTGTAGCAAGCGCTGGGTCTCTACAGCTGGGCTGTCCCGGGCGAATGACTGCTCAGAGTGCTCATTTGGGCGAGGACGGGCTCAGCATGCACAGGGACGCTGTACAGGTGCGACTCAGGCAGATGGAGGTGGGACATCAGCTGCAGGTGGAGACGCTGAAAAGGCAGGTGCAGGCGCTGTGGAACAAGCTGCACGTCAGTGGAGAGCTGGTGAGACACACACACACTCTCACACTAACACACAAACTCAGTCTCAAATCTCTAGAGCACATTCCTTAAAGCGTTAAAGATAGAATCCAGCATTTTTCTATGCATCATCCCTGTAGCATGTGTAATTACCAGAGACAAGAATGATCACATTTTCCTGTGTTCCTATTCTACTTTTAATTCACTTGCATAGAAGTTGGCGGTTGTTGTATTCTGTTATTTAACATTTATATGAATTACATATTTTCATGAAATCTTCAGTCATATGTACTTGTAAGCTTTAAATCTGTATAATGCATCCTGTCAGGGACAGAACTACTTTTTCAGCTTGTGCTCAAGACATAAATAGGTTTCCTTTCCTGTTATCAAACGGGACAGAAGGAATAAAAGACTTGGACACTGGTTGTTAGAAAATAATTGGGGTCGCAACAATGTCTCTGCTTCAAACCACTCTATTGTTGATCATTTTCCTATAACAAACATCCTAAAGTGTGTTTTTTCTTCCTATAGTTTATTAAAGATTGACATGTCTTTAACTGGAGATGTCACAACTCTAGGAACCTTGAGCATCAGCAGATACTAATAACTCATCCCATATTGTTTTCTTTAAAAAGAATGAACATAAAATTTATTATATAAATTAAAATATTATAATAATATATAAATTAAAATAGTGTGTGAAAGAGTTGATTCAGTTAAATATAAAAAAACCCACATTTTTAAAGTATAAATACTGTACAAATTAATTCAATCCTCTCAAGAACATTTGTCTCTTTATATGTAAACGTTTCCAAAGCCACTGTTGCAATCTTTGACCATATGTCCTATATCCATTTCAGCATTTTGCAAATATCAGCCCTAAAGTAATATTCTATACCAGATTACCATTTTTTGTTGTGTTTAATGTAGGTGTGAAAATTCCATGAGACATAAGAGAAATTTTCGAAGTTTATAGCAGCTATAAATAGGAATTTCTTCATTAGTGTTATGTTTTTCTTAATAAAACAAACACGAACAATCAAAAACCCCCACAGCCTATCAAATTATCGAGAAAACAGAAATTTATTATATTATTAATTATTATAGCATTATGCCAGATAGCCATTATATACTTATATAGAAATGACAGCATGCTGATGAGCATGAACACTGATATATAGGCTACATTTCACTGGCATATTAAATAAAATCTGACAGACTCATGAATTCATCAGCGCTGAGGAGCAGAACTCCATAATAACGCAGATGTCTTTCTGTCTCATGCTGAAACTGGATTGTTTGCATATAGTTTTAAACACGGAGTTAAACTGCTGACTGTAGACTTGCATCACTAGTGAGAAAACAGGTTGCCTGTCCTTTTCTCACTGTAGTAGAACTTGAAAATCTTGTGTGTGTACGTGTTTTGTGTGGTATTGACACATGTGCAACAGATGGAGGATGGAGATGTGACTAAAACACTGGAGTATGGCACCACAGTATTCTAGTACACACACAAAACTAATCCATGAGAAAAACAAGCAGACCATTTATGCACTCCAGACTTTTCTAATGTTGTGTTTAGGCTTGACTGATGCACTAAGAAATGTCAGTAATAAACAATCACGTGAAATTTTATCCAGACTCCTGTGCCAGACGGGGAGAATAACTTGGAGGATGTACATCTGTCTCACTGCGGCACCGAGCTCTTCCCCGAGAACAGCTGGGAAAATGAGGATCAGCACGACAAACAGGTAAGGGAGCGAGGGAAGAGTGAGAGGAGGAGTGTGATTAGAGTTAGATACAGGACTACAGACAGATCTCCATCCAACAGATTTTATGTGGAAGGTGTTTTATTGCTGATCTAGTTGATTAGAAACTGCAGTATCAGTTTTACAAGTGATTTGATGTGTGGGGGAAAAAACCACCACACTGTAGCCGTGTAGCACAAAATGAAAGAGATACAGACACACTGATTTATTAGGTACACCTGCACCCAAATGAGGATGGATTCCCTTTTGAGGCTGGTTCCTCTCAAGGTTTCTTCCTTGTACCGTCTAAGGGAGTTTTTCCTCACCACAGTCACCTCAGGCTTGTTCATAATATTAATCTTGAACATTTTATACTATGTTTCTTATGTTTTGTAAAGTTGCTTTAAGCAATGTCCACGGCACTATAAAAGCGCTATACACATTGAATTAAATCTAATTAAACTAAATTGAATCAATTCGGGTGGGGGGGCTTGGTGGTTAGCACGTTTGCCTCACACCTTCAGGGTTGGGGGTTTGATTCCCGCCTCCGCCGTGTGTATGGAGTTTGCATGTTCTCCCCGTACCTCGGGGGTTTCCTCCGGGCACTCCGGTTTCCTCCCCCGGTCCAAAGACATGTTCGGTTGATTGGCATCTCTAAATTGTCCGTAGTGTGTGATTGCGTGAGTGAATGAGTGTGTGTGTGCCCTGCGATGGGTTGGCACTCAGTCCAGGGTGTATCCTGCCTTGATGCCCAATGACGCCTAAGATAGGCACAGGCTCCCCGTGACCCGAGAATAGTTAGGATAAGCGGTAGACAATGAATGAATGAATCAATGGGCAGCAGAATAATATAAATATCGTGCAGATTCAGGTCAGGAGCATCAGTTAATGTTCACATAATCACATGTCCACATGATCTTTGTGGCATAGATGTTGGTACCAGAAGTGCTGGTTTCAGTATTTCAGATCCTGCTGATATCCTGTTATTGTCTTACACGACAGCCTCTAGAGTTTACACAGAATTAGATAACTGCATTGAACTGGATTAAATAACTAGTACCAATAAAGTGGACAGTGAGTATGTATAAATAAGCAAATGAATAAATATGTTTAATCAAAACCAATGGCTGGCAGAGATCAAATATTTAATACAGACAGTGATTTCATTCTTTACATGAACTTTATGTTAAGGAAACATGGTGTGCGTAGTAAAGAGATCATGACTGTGTGCTGCTTGTGTTTCTAGGTCCCTCGGTGGTGTCCTGATCACCTTCCTACACACTGCTACAGATGTGAGAGCAAGTTCTGGCTAGCAGCTAGAAAACAGCAGTGCAGGTGAAGACCGCGTCTGATCTCACTGGAGTTTATGTTCTCTGTTTGTCCTGTACATGTGTTACACCTCAAAGCACACTCGCACTGTTTGCTAATCCTGGCCATGCTAAAGAAAAAGTGTTTTTCAGTCTAATCTCTATGCACCACTTGTCTAGAGTATGTGTGATTACCACAGACAGAAATTTGAACGTTTTCCCGTAGAGCGTAAAAACCTTACAGTTTAAGTTGAGTTTGATCAGTAAATATTTAAAAAGCGTCGCTTTGTGATGAGAATTCAAAACTAAAGATTACATGCAAACATGATCTGATCTAATCACTGCCTTAGACTTTTTTTTCCTGCCCAGGAAACGTGTCATTTCTTGTCTGTGGTAAACACACACATGCTGCAGTTGATGTGGAGAGTGATATAGTTTTTTCCTTTAAGCATTCACCTTGAGTGTAGTATAGAGTAGTGTAGAGTAGCGTAGTCTCGGATGATGAACAAAGGCGGGTTCTTCAGTTAGTTCAGGCCTTCTGCTGTCCTCTCAGACTCTCTCTCTTTCGTTGTGACTTTTCATCCTGTCCTCTGTCTCCTCCCTTTCTCTCCCTACAGTGCCAGAGAACCTGTTGAGGAAGCCTGGTGAGATTCCTCTTCCCCTCTTTTATTTCACGCATGAACTGTGTTTTTCCATCTGTCTGTCCCTCTCTTTCCTTTCCATTCCTTCACCAAAGCAGAACTATATACATGTACCTGAATTCCACATGCAGACATATTTATCCGTCCATATTTATTATTATTATTATATATATTTGTTCTCATCCACTAGTGATAACGGAGGTGCCAACATTACTAATAAGAAAATGCAAGCAGCTAGAGGAGGGAAAAATATACATTATATTTCCAAAAGTTTTGGGACAACCCTCCAAATCATTGAATTCAGGGGTTGGGCTCGGCCCCTTAGTTCCAGTGAAAGGAACTCTTAATGCATCAGCATATCAAGACATTTTGGACAATTTCATGCTCCCAACTTTGTGGGAACAGTTTGGGGATGACCCCTTCCTGTTCCAACATGACTGGCACACCAGTGCACAATGCAAGGTCCATAAAGACATGGATGAGTGAGTTTGGTGTGGAGGAACTTGACTGGTCTGCACAGAGTCCTGACCTCAACCCCATAGAACATCTTTGGGAGGAATTTGAGCGGAGCCATTTCAAAACTGGGACGTTTCCCTTTACATGCACATGAATTTAATAAAGCTATAACAGAAGGTTTTCCACAAAGTTTAGGAGTGTGTTTATGGAATTTTTAACCATTCCTCTAAAAGCGCATTTGAGAGGTCAGGCACTGATGTTGGGCGAGAAGGTCTGGCTCAGTCTCTGCTCTAAGTCATCACAAAGGTGTTCTATCGGGTTGCTGAAGCATTAAAAAGTTCCTTTCACTGGAACTAAGGGACCAAGCCCAGCCCCTGAAAAACATCATCTGAATTCAATGATTTGAAGGGGTGTCCCAAAACCTTTGCCAATATAGTGTATGTCTGTGCATAAGATAGCTGATTTCTTCTTTTAGATATGCACTAAGCAAAAATAGTAGACTAGTGCAATCACTGGTTATAATATAATATAATATAATAAAATAAGCAGGAACTACTTTTTTTTGCAATAAAAAGACAGGTTCATCACTTCATAAGTCAGAGTTCACCTAGATCAGTGGTGTCAATTTATTAGGTAAAGGGCCACGTTCCCATTTCTCCAGTGTCAAGTGGATTACGGGGGAAGACCCTTCAGTTTAATAGATTAATAATGTAACTCTTAAACAGGTTTATTTATTAGTATTCACGTCCTAAATGCAAATTTCCAAATTATGTTTGCCTGTATGTTTGACACTTCTGATCTGCTGCAAACAAAACCAAAAAACCATAATGTAGATGTTGGCACCACTGTCACTGTCTAGAAAAAACTTTAATCTAAATGAATACACATTTAACATTAGAAAACGTCTGAAGGTTTGCTGAAGTCTAAAACTTCAAACTTTAAGCTGCTGATTTTATTTTGTTGAGTTTAACAGACTAATGTACTGCCCTCTTACTGTCGCCCCTTTAGGAATTGCGGGAATGTGTTCTGCGCCAGCTGCTGTGACCACAAGGCAACGAATCAGCAGTTGTACGAACCTAACCGTGTGTGCCAGGCCTGTTACGGGCACCTCCGCCCATCGGCTGTGCCCCCCGTGCTGCCTCCTGCTGACCTGGAGCTGGAGAAACCCATTACAGCCAGTTCCAACTGAACAGAACATGCTGATCAACGACTCTATCGTCCTCTAGGAATCTTAACCAAATCAGCTTCATGTGAGAAGATTAGATTAGTATAACTTCCAACACCGAAGAGAACGAGGTTTAAATCCCAAAACTAAGGCATCAAATAATTAACATAATTTATTATTAATGTTAGAAGTGGTCATCTCTCCGCCATGTGGATTCTAGATTAATGTTAAGCTGTGCAAAAAACCCCCACAGGCCTTTATATATGCAGTGCTACATCGTATAAAGCCATGTGGAATTCTAGAGAACGACTATCTGTGCTCATGTGAATAGCAGATGTGTGTATATAATGCCATGTACAGTCCAAAAAGAGCACAGTGTATATGCTGAAATTAAAATCTTTCAATCTGAGTAATGAAGCACTTTTGAAGCCTTTTTGGATTTTTTTTTTTTTTGCTGGACTGCTGGATGAACTGAATACACAGCAAACCTAAGAGACAAACAGGAACAGATCACCTTTGGCTCGCTGATAAATGTCGCAGATATTGTCACGTTTATTCGCTGCCGATAGAAAGATTGTGTGTGTGTGTGTGTGTGTGTGTGTGTATACTGGTAAAAGCTATAACTTCCTCCTCTCTCTCTTCCTGTACTGCTGCTGCTGCTGCTTTTGGAGTCTTTGAAGCTCTGAAACATATAAGTGAATAAAATAAAAGCACAACACACTGCCAAGCCAAACTTTACAAGCTCTAACGGTGTCTTAATCAGACTTGAAAAGAAAAAAACTACGTCAGTATAGTCATGTTCAGTGGATTTCTGTCAGACTGTGTGGAAACTTGATTACCATAAAAAAAAATTGAAATCATAAAGTGCCCCGTAGAAGTATTCACCCCCTCAGACGTGGACTTATGTGGGCTGCATATGCCCATAATTATTTACAAACAAACAGTGAATTAGTTCTGGTGCAACCAGTGGCCATCAGATGTTATATAATCACTTTAGTGGACTTAAAGTGTCATGAAATTCTGTAGAAAAGAATTCAATGAAAGGGAAAGGAGCTTTTGCTTCATCAAGGTGCCGTTTCACCTGCATAGGTATAAGCCTTAGAACCCAAGTAAGCATGACCGGTCTCTTTAGTTAAAAAAGAAGGAAGATATTCTAATTCTTGATGCTGTTTTCTTATTGTTCCTTGAAAAAAAAAAAACTAGCTGTCTTTCCCAACAATATAAGCTAAGGATTTCTGTGATAAAACTTTTTCTTTTCTCCTTCCTGCCAGCTTGGATATTCTGTTAGAAATATTCAGCCTTCAGAAATGAAAGACAACACACCCCCGAGAAAGATAGAGCTTCTTTTAATAGTTAGTAGTATACTTAATGCTTTTGACATTTAAAAAAAAAAGAAAAGAAAAAGTAAAAACTACAAGAAAAGCTACTGGTCAGCAGTTGTTGGACATCAGCGTTAAGAGCACAATGGAGGAAATGCATCAAGTAACAAGGAAAGGAAACGAGGCTGTAACTGAACGAGTGGGTTCTGGTTTGTTCCTCACACAGTTTACATGCTACAGAGTGAGACGGCACGGTACGAATGGCTATCATAGTGACTCAGCGCTGCACTGCTAGAACTTTATACCGAGAAGTTACTATGGATAGCTGATCATCGGTATAGCATTCATTTCAATAGAAATAATACTCTGCTCATATTTCTGCTATTCATTCATTCATTCATATCCTGAGGGTCAAAGGTCATGCTGGCTCTAGTAATAAACCAGGACCTTCCAATATATATATAAACATGCGGATTTAACAGACCGCCGTCACTCGTTACGTTTTTCTGTGCCGTAAAAAAAACAGACATTGTCACAATGCTTAATAATTGTCTTCTAGTGCTCTGAGAAACAACAGTTATTGTACTGTAACACTATAGATACATATCTTACAACTTTGATGGAGCTGATCGGGCAGCAAAATGGTAGAAAAAAATGACGGAGCCTCGCGGTGTGAATTTGCTTCAACAAGATGATCACGTACACCAGTAAAACAGACCCAAGCTAAATGGTCCACTGTGAAGCATACGCATGGACGTCATACACGGTCCACATGGTCTGGACATTCAAGAGGAATTGTTTACAAATGAGCTTCTCACTTTTTTTTTCATTAACAAAAATAGACATGGCTTAACCAGCCTTAGTATTCCCTTTAAAAAAAAAAGAAAAAAAAAAAAGAAACCGCTTATTTACAAGTGTCACATGACATCCTGAAGTGTTATAAAGTTCCTGTTCCTTCAACAGGGGCCGTGTAGTGTGTGTAGTGAGGAGACAGGGAAGGAGAGAGACTGAGATCAGAGAGTGTGCTATCCAAAAAGCATCACGGTGTTAAGATCATGCTGAAGGTCAGAGACGGTGCTCGTAACGATCTTTGTGCCGTGGTGCTTTCAGGCTCGGGGAAAAAAAGGGACAGGAAGGAAAAAAAAAAACAGGACAGAGTGAACAGAACAGTAAAGGGTCATGTGTGTCATATTCCTCCATTTGTACATTTCTGACAATTGACATGGAATTACTTCTATATTCCACATCAAAGTGGGAAAAAAAACACTCATGTAACCAAGCAACCCCTCCAAGGAAGTTTAGAAATGTTAGTATCACTACATACTGCTGGCCAGATGGGTGGCATTAATATTAATCTTACGTAAGGCGTCTACAGTGAGAGATTGTGCTGTGTCAGCGTTACTGTGCAGGGGTTTCACATCGCCGCTTCGGTTTTCGCCCATGGGGTACGTTGCCTGTGGCACATGACTTACAACAATCTTCTTTTTGGTAAGATATAATAAAACGATGGGCTGTGTTCCTCTTTCTCCCTCACTTACACCGAAGACTGATCCCACACCTGTATTCACACACACACACACACACACAGATATACACACACATCACCATGGAAACACTGCAGAAGAAAGTGCACAAAAAATACCTAAATGAAAAAAAAAAAAACTAATAATGATTAAAAATTAATAAATGTCATTATTAATTACAGTGAAGTTGCTTTCGGCTGCTCCCTGTTTGGGGTCGCCACAGTGGACCAACTGGTCCACACGACAACTTGGCACAGGTTTTATGCCGGATGCCCTTCCTGACACAACCCTCCCATTTTTCCGGGCTTGGGACCGGCACTGCATCCAGTGGCTGGGGTTTGGGCATTGGCTGGGAATTGAACCCGGGCCTTCAGCATGGTAGGTGAGAAACCTACCACTGAGCCACCAATGCCCTGTCATTATTACAGTATTATTCCATTATTAATTATCATTATTATTACAGTAAACATCATTTGGATCTAGTTTAGATGGTTTCATATATAGAACATTTTTCTAATGTAGTGTATGAAAATTCTGAATACAGGGTTAATATAAGATATTTTATCAAGCT
>JAUCMX010000027.1:10708237-10745737 GCA_033459395.1 Hemibagrus guttatus
GTAGGTTTGTGACCTCAAGCTGAAGCGAACTTGGGTTCTGCAGCAGGACAATGATCCAAAACACACCAGCAAGTCCACCTCTGAATGGCTGAAGAAAAACAAAAAGACTTTGGAGTGGCCTAGTCAAAGTCCTGACCTCAATCTGATTGAGATGCTGTGCATTGACCTTAAAAAGGTGGTTCATGCTCGAATACCCTGCAATGTGGCTGAATTACAACAATTCTGTAAAGATGAGTGGGCCAAAATTCCTCCGCAGCGCTGTAACAGACTCATTGCAAGTTATCGAAAACACTTGGTTGCAGTTGTTGCTGCTAAGGGTGGACCAACCAGTTATTAGGCTTAGGGGGCAAATACTTTTAAACACAGGGCCATGTAGTTTTGGATTATGTTTTCCCTTAATAATAAAAACCTTCATTTAAAAACTGCATGATGTGTTTACTTGTGTTATCTTTGACTAATATTTAAATGTGTTTGATTATCTGAAACATTAAAGTGTGACAAACATGCAAAAAAATAAGAAATCAGGAAGGGGGCCAACACTTTTTCACACCACTGTATATATATATCCACATACACACACCAACCAGGCATAACATTATGAGCACTGAAAGGTGAAGTGAATAACACCGATGATCTCCTCATCATGGCACCTGTTAGTGGGTGGGATATATTAGGCAGCAAGTGAACATTTTGTCCTCAAAGTTGATGTGTTAGAAGCAGGAAAAATGGGCAAGCATAAGGATTTGAGCGAGTTTGACAAGAGCCAAATTGTGATGGCTAGACGACTGGATCAGAGCATTTCGGAAATGGCTGATCTGATTTCAGTCTAAAATTTACACAGAACGATAGAACAGCTAAAAAAAACCCCCAAAAAACTATGACATCCAGTGGGCAGTATTTCTGTTGTAGGAGGAGAGAGGCCAGAGGAGAGTGGCTGGACAGGTTTGAACTGACAGGAAGGCTACGATAACACAAATAACTGCTCTTTATAACTTATTTGGTGAGCAGAAAAACATCTCACAGCGTAGAACATATCAAACCTTGAGGCAGAAGGGCTAAACATAAGAAGAACCACTCCTTCAGGATCCATACTTGTCAGCCAACAACAGGAATCTGAAGCTATTATGGGATTGGAAAAGATTGGAAAAATACTACGTGACAAAATAGTATATATTTTTTTTTTGTCAAATACGTATCAGTCTTTAACAGTGACACACCACAGGTTACTTGTGTGTTTTAATAGACTGCAATGCATAGTGACATAACTGGAAGCATTCATAACACATACGAGCAAAGAAGTGTGCTAGTGAAGGAAATCATCTAATTCTCATCACAAACAGCTCGAACGTGTTTCCCAACTTCCAACGATCCACCTCTGTGTATTTATAAAAAATCAGATAAAATTCTGATAATTGCTTACCCCTTCATTGATGATCAAAACATCCTCACAGCAGCAGTGCCATCATACTACTTAAGATGAATGGTGATTTGAAACAAAGCATTTTCACTGTGAGCATCTGTTCAAACAGCACTGACATGGGAAATGTGCAACAGACCAATGTACCAACAGGTGGCAGTACTGACATGAGAGAGTCCAAAAATGATCTTAAAAATACTTTCTTTATTCATATTACAGTTAAACACATTTTCACAATATAAAAGAGTAACAGCCTCCTCACTCTTTGGAGCAAATAAAAAAAGCACTCTTCCTCCTGTAAAGAACCGGATGCACTGTGAATGTCACACGTAGGCCACATGATGAATCACACACCCCAAACGTCCATCACCGCTAATATATCACTACAATTACACACCAAGATAAATACACTCAGTAATGTGTTAGTTATAAACCCAAAGATCAGCCCTTTTTCACTCATGCAGTGTCAATGTTAATCATCCATCCATCGGGGATGTGGTAGCTTAGTGGTTAAGGCATTGGACTACTGATCGGAAGGTTGTGTGTTCGAATCCCATGTCCACCAAGCTGCAACTACTGGGCCCCTGAGCAAGGCCCTTAACCCCAAAAATGCTTAGTTGTATACAAAATGAGAGATGAAAAATGTAAGTCGCTCTGGATAAGGGCGTCTGCTAAATGCCAGAAATGTAAATGTAAATGTAAATCTTCTATACCTGCTTATCCTACTACTGGGTCACAGGGGACCGGGAGCCTATCCCAGGAGACTACAGGCACAAGGCAGGGTACACCCTGGACAAGATGCCAGTCTATTGCAGGGCCCAATCACACACACAATCACCCCCCCCCAGATTAAAACGAAGATTTATTCCAGTTCCAAAATTTTTCACTTAACCTTGAGTTCAAGCTAAACCTCAGAAAAGTGAAAGACAGCTGTTTATCTTCTTTGCAGAGCTGTGATTTGTGAGACAGAGCATCAAATGTTGTCTGAATCGAGATTTTCTCAGGATTTTAATCTAAACAGCAGTAAATCCCACTGATCAGAGCTACAGGATTCACATGTACCTGTGTTTAGTCACTATTCAACAACCTCTGCACATTTTTTTCCAAAAATGTTGGAAATGCCAGTGTATTTTCCAGTGTTAAACTGCTTTTATGTCATTGTGACTTGCTAGAGGGAGCAGGATTGTTTTCATGGTGGTCATGCACCACTTGCTCATGTGATTGCCATGGTAACACAATGACACCATTACCAAACCCCTGATGTGACCAGTCCTGCAACTAACCTGGAGTTACCTAGAACTGGAGGTTTTCTTTGCCAGAAATGTCTGGAAGAGTGGATACCAGCACCAGCACTTGTGTCTTGGTTAGCAAGTCCGAGATTAAAGGTATATATATATATATATATATATATATATATATATATATATATATATATATATATATATATATATATATATATATATATATATATATATATTACACTCACTGTCAAACCCTTATCTACAGGCTTCACAAATGTGCTCAATTACAACAACCTGGTAGTGCTACTCAAGTTCCCCCAAACTGTGCATGTGTGTTCATGCTCTGATAGCAGCTGACCTGCGGGTGGAGCCGTTTCTCTGAGGCTCGGAGGTGGAGCTCTCCTGCACCAGGTTGCCCTTGCAGCAGATGACCCTCAGCTTGTTCTGGTAAGAAGAGGCCAGGTACACAGCGCCAGATGAGATGGCAGGACCTAGGTACCGTGGGCTAGGGATGTCCAGGTGAGCGTAGGCATGAGGCCTGTTTTAAATACACATGCACGCATAAACACAAATACATACAGTTTGTGATCTTAGTACTATAAATCTTAAATAAGTACATTAATCATGATAACAATTATATCATGTGTAGAATATAAGGATATAAGCTGTAGTCCTACCCCAGTGCAGAGTGGCTCTGAACCTCAATCACATCGAGAGAGTTGAAGTAAGTGACGAACAAGTACGGCTCTCTGTAGGCTGCAATGTGCGAGAATATTAACACAGCACCGCTGATGTCCACTCGGGGCAATTCATGTGCTGTAAATGGAAAACTACTGAAAGGATTTGGGACACACACTGACACAGACTTACCGAAGGACAGGGGCAGTCTACTCCATTTGATATCATCGCTGCGACTCCTGCGGCCATACGCATCCACAAACACTCCAAACTCTGCAAATGACACAGAGAACATTACATATCACATGGCTCACTGCATGCCACAAATACCTTTGACACACTGAGCATTTCAGAGCAAGATTCAGTCGGTGGGATGAAACAAACATTTTTTGTTTTTGCAGATTGAAGTAGACAATTCTTTGTCATATTTATTGATGAAATGTTTTAGACTCTCGAGTAAGACTACATGTAACTTATCAGAATCCAAAAGGAAATAATTTTCAATCATTTCCACATCATTCTCCAAAAAAAAAAAAGACTAAGAAGAGATAAAGGACCACCCTTTAATCACATGGGGCAAAATGAACATCATCTTCCTTCAAGCAAATTTCTTTTCACTCGAAGTAAAATTTTGTCAACATTTAATCTAATCTCGTTTTAATGGACATGTTGGCGAGGGGAACACAGGTGATGAGGAGGTGATGGGCAAGTTTGGAGTTAAGGAAAGGAACCTTGAAGGACAGATGGTAGTGGACTTTGCTAAGAGGATGGACATGGGTGTGGTTAACACTTATTTTCAGAAGAGGGAGGAGCATAGAGTGACTTACAAGAGTGGAGGTAGGAGAACACAGGTAGACTACATTCTATGTAGAAGAGGCAATCTGAAAGAGATTAGTGACTGTAAAGTGGTAGTGGGAGAGAGTGTAGCCAGACAGCATAGGATGGTGGTGTGTAGGATGACTTTGATGGTCTGTAAGACGAAGAGGTCAAAGATAGAGATAGAGAAGAAAACCAAGTGGTGGAAGCTGAAAAAGGAGGAATGTTGTGAGGAATTTAGACAGAAGTTGAGGCAGGCTCTGGGTGGTCAGGTAGTGCTGCCAGATGACTGGGAAACTACAGCAGAAGTGATCAGGGAGACAGGGAGAAAGGTGCTGGGTGTGTCATCTGGAAGGAGGAAAGAAGATAAGGAGACTTGGTGGTGGAATGAGGAAGTTCAGGATAGTATCCAGAGGAAGAGGTTAGCCAAGAAGAAGTGGGACATGGACAGGACTGAAGAGAATAGACAGGAATACAAGGAGTTACAGCGCAGAGTGAAGAGGGAGGTGTCTAAGGCCAAGCAGAAGGCATATGAAGAGTTGTACACTAGGTTAGACACTAGAGAAGGAGAGAAGGACTTGTACAGGTTAGCTAGGCAGAGGGATCGAGATGGGAAGGATGTGCAGCAAGTTAGAGTTATTAAGGATAGAGATGGAAGAGTGCTCACAAGTGAGGAGAGTGTACAGAGGAGATGGAAGGAATACTTTGAGGAGCTGATGAATGAGGAAAATGAGAGGGAAAAAAGAGTAGAAGGGGTGAACTCTGTGGAACAGAAAGTAGATAAGATTAGAAAGGATGAAGTCAGGAACGCTTTGAAGAGGATGAAAAGTGGGAAGGCAGTTGGTCCTGATGACATTCCGGTGGAGGTCTGGAAGTGTCTGGGAGAGGCAGCAGTGGAATTTTTAGCTAATTTGTTCAACAGGGTTTTAGAGAGTGAGAGGATGCCTGAGGAATGGAGAAGAAGTGTGTTAGTGCCGATCTTTAAGAATAAGGGTGACGTGCAGAGTTGCAGTAACTATAGGGGGATAAAGTTGATGAGCCATACAATGAAGCTATGGGAAAGAGTAGTGGAAGCTAGGTTAAGGAAGGTAGTGGAAATTTGTGAGCAGCAGTATGGCTTCATGCCCAGAAAGAGCACAACAGATGCAATTTTTGCTCTGAGGATTTTGATGGAGAAGTATAGGGATGGTCAGAAGGAGTTGCACTGTGTGTTTGTAGACTTGGAGAAAGCGTATGACAGGGTGCCAAGAGAAGAGCTGTGGTACTGTATGAGGAAGTCAGGAGTAGCGAAGAAGTATGTCAGAGTGGTGCAGGACATGTATGAGAGGAGCAGGACAGTGGTGAGGTGTGCTGTAGGTCAGACAGAGGAGTTCAATGTGGAGGTGGGACTGCATCAGGGATCGGCTCTGAGCCCCTTCCTGTTTGCTATAGTGATGGACCAGTTGTCAGAGGAGGTCAGACAGGAGTCTCCTTGGACAATGATGTTTGCAGATGACATTGTGATCTGTAGTGAGAGCAGGGAGCAGGTGGAGGAATACCTGGAGAGGTGGAGGTTTGCGCTGGAGAGAAGAGGAATGAAGGTCAGTCGTAGTAAGACTGAGTACACGTGTGTGAATGAAAGGGAGGGAAGTGGAACAGTAAGGTTACAGGGTGAAGAGGTGAAGAAGGTACAGGAGTTTAAGTACTTGGGGTCAACAGTCCAGAGTAATGGAGAGTGTGGGAAAGAGGTAAAGAAGCGAGTGCAGGCAGGTTGGAATGGGTGGAGAAAGGTGTTGGGAGTTCTGTGTGATAGGAAAATATCAGCAAGAATCAAGGGGAAGGTGTACAGAACAGTGGTGAGACCGGCCATGCTGTATGGTTTAGAGACAGTGTCACTGAGGAAGAGACAGGAGTCAGAGCTCGAGGTAGCAGAGCTGAAGATGTTGAGGTTCTCTTTGGGAGTGACAAGATTGGGCAGGATTAGGAATGAGTACATCAGAGGGACAGCTCATGTTGGACGTTTGGGGGACAAAGTTAGGGAGGCCAGATTAAGATGGTTTGGACATGTTCAGAGGAGGGACAGTGAGTATATTGGTAGGAGAATGTTGGACATGGGGCTGCCAGGCAGGAGGCAAAGAGGAAGGCCAAAGAGGAGGTATATGGATGTAATAAATGAGGATATGAAGCTAGTGGGTGCAAGTGTTGAGGATGCAGAAGATAGGGATAGGTGGAGAGAGATGATTCGCTGTGGTGACCCCTGAAGGGAAAAGCCGAAAGAAGAAGATTTAATCTAATCTCGGAAAATTGAGAAGTTCATTGAAAAATCCTGCAGGTATGTGTACAAGCAGAACTGTAGGAGTTTTAGGATACATGTGGTCCTCACCAAGGGCAGAACACATAAGCCCTCACGCACACACATTCTCAATAAGACCTCTGTGTACCGTGGAAGCAGAGCAGGTACTCATCCTTCTGTGGGGCGCAGGACACCTGAATGATAGAAATGGGGAAGCTGTGCGAGGAGGCGGCAAACACGGCCGAGGCCAGCGTCACGTCGTTCTTATCCAGGAACTCTGCATGACAAAATTCACACACAAACACACACCTCGATCAAAACTGCATTACACACTCCATTAAACCAGGAGCCAGATGAGAAACTGGATGTGCGAGCGAGTGTGTAAGCCGTACCCTCCAGCACATACTGCTTCATCTCGATCTCGTAGAACTTGTTTGTGCCGATGATGATGCTGTAACCTGTGAAGTGGATGCAGCTGCAGGGCTCGGAGGTCTCAATCTCCTGAGAGAGAGAGAGAGAGAGGGAGAGAGAGAGAGAGAATGAAGGATAGATGAAGGACAGACAGACAGATAGACATACAGACAGATCAAACACAAGACCAAGAGGGAAGACACACACAAAAAAAACCGACAGACAGACAGACATGTCAGAGAATAATAACCTGCAGCAGATGAAGTGATGATGAAGTGATGTGTTGTAGCAGTAATGTGAATAGTGCTGAGATTGCAGACTCACCTTCCTGATGCAGAATTTGCTGAGGCTTTCATTGTAGCGCAGGATGGTGATCTTATTGGGCATTGCAGCACAGATACACATCCCATTCTCAATCTGCAGACCACACACAGACACAGATGAAATACTAAGTGAAACAATGAAAATCCTTGCAGCACACAAGGGCTCGTTTAACTGCTGCATACAATTTCAGAGAAGTATTTTTAGCACCATGATTCTCAGTGAGGTTTGGAGCATTTATTATTCGTTTTGCTGGACACCCAAAGAGGACCACTACCACAATACGTGTTTCAATCACAAATACTAACCCTAAAATAGTGTTCTGTCTGGCAAAAAATGACAGTTTTAGACCGTCTAATGACAGTTTTAGTCTATCTAACCGTAAAATACAAGATGTGTTGTATTTTTTTGGACCATATAAGTCATTAGGCTCATACACAGTGATTATCAATAAAAAATCATTTCTTCATGTTTCCCTGTACCGCCCTAACAAAAACCCTTAGACTTCAACTAAACAAAACATCCAATTCATAATAAAAGGAAAGATAAGAATCTTTGTGGTCATCACCCACATGCCACAGATGCTCTAGGTAGAGATTCAGTCTAAAAACGTCTAAAAAGTATTCCTTGATCGTTTTTTTATTTTCTACTGATATATATAATTCAAGCCTGAGTCCACACCTTGCCAGAGGCAAAGAGATGACATCCCTTCACTGCCTCAAAGATATAAGGACAGAGTTCAGGCTGAGCAGGCAGGTGAGACTGAGACAGAGACTGCTTGACTCTTTTAATCTCCACCAGGCACAGAGCTCGCTCCTCTCCTGCACAATACACACACGCACAAACACACACCCAAGCAGACACATGCACGCACAGACAAATTGTGGTCAGTTTAAATAGACATTTTCTTACTAATAAAATCCCCATATAACAAATTATAGATTTATATTCCCAGTACACATTATGTAATCCTGTGATTTGTTACTGATCATCAGAACTGCTGTTTTAAAACTAATCAACACCTTCTGCCAAACAAAATGGAAAATTTTACAGTATTGTGTTAAAAGAATGGTATAGTAATGATATTTGTGTGTGTTCTGACCTGTGATCATGAGCAATTTGTCAAGCTCTTTGAGAATCTGGATTTGGAAGACGGAGGTCAGGCCTGGGATGTGAGTGAGAGAGTTCTTTATCACATTCAGAGCGTACAGTCCCTCTTCTGAACCCACCATTACGATCTGAAAACAGAAATACACAAAGTGAAAAGATCGCCAGGTCTGACATTTACACAGTGCTTTACACAATTACACAGCATTGTTTGCAGAATGCACTGAGCAAAGGTCAGACATGCATACATTTTTTTTTTTTGGCAATATGTTTACGATGGATGTAGAGGTGCCAATATTTATGGATCAGTCCGATCTAGACAGGTGGTGGAACATTAAAGAAATACCTGATCAGTCAGTGGTAAAGTACAGTTGATATCCAATCGGTCATCACCCTCCAGCTTCAACAAGGAATTCCCCAACAGTTTCTGAAAATGAGACAGAAATGGAGATTTAGATAAAAACAGTGCTATACCTGGTTGGGAAATATAAGGGCAGGACGAAGCACCCAGCTTTACACACACACATCGAGTACCAGCATGACAACAGGGGCTTTTTGCTTATAAGCCAGCAGGGCTAAAGCATTAAGCAGATCAGTCCTGTACAGAGGGGAAGGATGGCAGCATTCATGGGATGAAGGTGCAACCAAAATACTTGCACACATGCGCACAGACCTTGCAAATACACAAGAAACATGCAGAGCTGCTACTAATACACACATGTACAGTCAATGTTCTGGCAGGACTGGGACGGTTTTTATTTCCACAGGTGTCAAACTCAAACACTGTGGGCCGAAAAGTAATCGATCAATAACACACTAACCAGAATTAGTAGAAGTTTAAAATAATAACTGACCCCAAGTTCTGAAAAATAATCTATTTTCCCCCTAAAGTCAGGCTACAGATAGACAGACGGTGAATACCGAGATGCTGAGCAAGACTGCTTGTAGCAGAAGCCGATGTCATTTCTTTATAAAGAAGCCGTGACATTTATAAAAGAATACAATTCACGTCACCCTTATGGCACAAAGCTAAAATTAGTAAATTGACGCACAACAGGGAACAGCTCAGCTAAATAGTTGGAGAATGGCATTTTGAACACAGCAGGGTGGTTAGAGCGTCAACCCAAAAAAGACGCAGCAGGGTTTCCGGACAGCTAGTTTTCCATACAGTAGTGTCAAAAGGTAAAGTAGATAGATCCCATTTCAAACGTTCAATATTTAATAAAGAGACATGCTGCATTATTCAGTTGTGTGTGGTGGCCTGCAAAAACCTACAGACTTTCATACAAGTTACAGCATTTTAAAGCCTACTTATGAAAAACAGCTGATAAATTTTAATGATTTATAAGTTGAACGTCTGCAATGAGCATCACTTCTCACTTCATTATCAGCATCATCCACATCAGCCTCCTGAGGTAATAGTCACTTCTGGCATTTAAACAAGTCTCACCATTATCTCTTCACTCCAGTGATCTGGGTAAAAAGTGCTGATTCAGTCTGTCAGTCCTGTTCTGTTTATTACTTTCTTCTCATTTGGTCATTTTAAAACTTGTCATCTGCACACCACGTGGAAGCACGTTTCTTTGTTTTGATGATGATTGGATGGTGACATTTTGACAGCTGGTATGTTATTACAAACGCAGCAGATTAGGCTTATGTCGGTTTTGCCGCAGCATGTAAATATCCATCAAACTTGACTAAACTGTGAGGCAAACACACTTAGCTATGCAGACTGACTGTTTTTACAACTCCGCCTGTTGCTGGATCCTTATACATGATCTTTACAGGCAGACTTTAAAACAACGTAAGAAAGCAACCTAAATAAAATTATTTCCATATCGATTTTATAATATGTATTTTATCACCATTTTTGGGTGTTTTCCAGAAGTCAGCTTTAATCAGACTGCTACAAAAGATATCACCCTACAGTGAATACACTTAAAAGAGTCTATCTGTTAGGAAAATCCTCCATTTTTCTTTAAGAGCTGAGATTATGATGTAACCTGTAGGAGAGCCAACTACTAATAAGTTAAAGGAATGAGCTGTTTATTTAATGACGATAAAAATCATGAGTTTGACACCCCAGGCTTTACTATTCGAGGGTGTGAACGTGTGAGTATTTGTGTGAGTCTGTTGGGCAAAATGAGTAGCACACAATCCAAGCAGCAGGCAAACTCAAATAAGCTGGAGGCCTGAAATGGGTTTACCTGTACTAGTGGAGAGAGAGTCTTCTGTCGTTTAGCTACACCTGCCTACAACGGTGATCATACAACACACACGTCACAGATCACATGTTAGATTAGAGATTAGATTGGATTAGAAACACACAAATGGATGAATTAACTGGATATAACATACTCTGTGAGCGGTGTGACTGGAAACAATGCAATATTAATTCTGTACATTAAGTCACAGATGAACAATATATTACACATCACTACTGTTTTATGGGAGTAATTTCATGCATTAGAAGTGTTAATGTGTGGTTTTAATCCATCCAGATCTGTGAAGTTAGTGTTTTTCTCACTCCTCCACCAAAAAAAAAGAAATAAAAACCTTCCAAAAATAACTGCTGGTTTTCAGTGAACTCAAGGGTACTTTGAAAATCGCAGTCCTGTCTGCATAAAACATTTTACAAGCAGATGTTGCCTTTTGTGCTTGAACATTTTTATGACAGCACGTCGTGTTTAGTCGTCCGTAGAAGCTTACGACAATTACAAAATGAAGGGCCTTGAAGAAAAATTCAGGTCAAATTACTTTGCTGCTACACTGGGTGCCTATTGTAATAAGAATAATCAGGAAAAAAAAATCCATAATATCGCATTGCTACAGGCTAAGGTAAAAATAAAGCCTTTTTAGGCTAATTTTCATGTTACAAAACCAATGTGCATAAATGTTATGATTCGTTATGATATTGAAAAACTGTGCAATGTAAACATGCATGTTGGGGGAAAAAATTACATTCGAGTTTTAATATAGAAGAGATACACAGGCATTATATTCCAGACATACTTTTATAATGTAATGGCGTCATAAAAATCAAAAAAATGTCTACGCACCGCATCAGACTCTGATTTTTCACGGGAGCTCCTGCTGCCGGCGACTACTGACTCCAGAACAGCCACCCATCGCTGTTTATCAGGGAAACTGGGAGCCATGAAGTAGAGCGACTGACCAGGCCAACATGTTGTGTGGGGATGAGACTCGAGCTTCAGCACGTATGGTATATCTGGATACAAATTATTTAATTATTTTCTCAATGGGTCTTGTGAGCAAGTGAATGCATTACTGTTATTTCTTGTCACAATCAGTCTGGTTACAGAAGCACTCTTCTGCACCACAGTCAGGCTAAAGAGGTAGCTATGCAAGCTAGTTTTCAGGTAATGTTGAATACTTGGCAGAACCCTGCTAACAGTGTTGCTATGGTTACAAAATCACACACGCTGCTTTTTCAAGTCAGCTTATCAAGTGCTCCAGTCAGTACTTTCATATCAACCTGAACTAAAACACAAGCCAGTGTGAAATTACATCAAATGATTCTAATCAACAAGAGTCCAAAGGGCAAAATGATGTTAGAAACACAGCAGATGTGTGCTCAGACCCTAACCTGATTTTGCAGTGTTGATGAGCTCAGAGGCTCCTACAGCTCCATGGACCGTCACCTCACCATCAGGTAAACACAATTCAAACTCCTCCTGTGGCTTCACTGAATCTGAAACACACACACACACAAACAATTAGCTATTACTTAAATGATTTGCAATATCTAGAATGACAGACAGAAAGACAGATAGATAGATCTTTATTGTCATTGCAAAGTACAGGTACATAGCAACGAAATGCCGTTTAGCATCTACCAGAAGTGCAAATAATAGAAATTGTGCAAATGAACAAGTGCAGATAAATATGTAAATATGTACATCAATAAATAAGGTCAGAATGTGCATAGAGAAGTATGTGCAAGTTGTATTTACAGCAGATAAAGTGTTAAGTATAATTATTTATTGTGTAAAATGTGTGCATTATGTACATTGTATGTACAACAGTAACAGAGATAATATACAGTGTACATACAGATAATATATATTAAAAATATATATATATAATATATATATATATATATATATATTTTTTTTTTTCATTGTCTACCGCTTATCCGATCTATTCTCGGGTCATGGGGAGCCTGTGCCTATCTCAGGCGTCATTGGGCATCAAGGCAGGATACACCCTGGACGGAGTGCCAACCCATCGCAGGGCACACACACTCACTCTCATTCACTCACGCAATCACACACTACGGACAATTTAGAGATGCCAATCAACCTACAATGCAAGTCTTTGGACTGGGGGGAGGAAACCGGAGTACCCGGAGGAAACCTCCGAGGCACGGGGAGAACATGCAAACTCCACACACACATGGGAATCGAACCCTGGAGGTGTGAGGCAAACGTGCTAACCACCAAGCCACCGTGCCCTCCTAATATATATATATAAAAACTACATTAGGTGTCATCTATGAAATTAACAATATGTACATTATAATTATATTATACAGAAAAAGTATTATAGTTATAATTATATTGTAGCAGAATGTACAGGATGAAGCAGAACTGCAAGGTGGTGAAGTGTAGTGAGACATGATTGTCCTAGCGGTGTAGTATAGAGTATAGTATAGTATAGAGTAGTATAGAGAGGGAAAAAACTGGCCCTGAGCCTGCTGGTTCTAGTGCGGGTGGTCCTGTACTTTCTCCTGGATGGAAGGAGGTTGAACAGTTTGTGATTAGGGTGGGAGGAGTCCTTGATGATTTTGTGTGCTCTGAGCAGACATCTACTGTGGTGAAGAGACTCAGTGGCAGGCAGTTGAGTGCCGATGATGCATTGGGCGGTTTTCACAACCCCTTTACAGTGATTTCGGTTCACACACTGTGGAGTTGCCATACCACACTGCAATGGAGCTCGTCATGATGCTCTCAATAATGCAGCAGTAAAAGTTGTACAGGATCTTGGGGGACAGGTGAACTTTCTTTAGTCTTCTCAGGAAGTAAAGACGCTGTTGCGCCTTCATAACCAGAGTTGAGGTGTTCAGATGCCAAGACAGATCCTCAGAGATGTGGACGCCCAGGAACTTAAAGCTGGAGACACGCTCTACTTCAGACCCGTTGATGTAGATGGGGGAGTGTCTACTGCTGTTAGATTTCCTGAAGTCCACAATGAGCTCTTTGGTTTTCATGGCATTGAGGGTGAGGTTGTTTATGGAACACCATGCTGACAGGCTCTGGATCTCCTCCCTGTAGGCCGATTCATCATTGTTGCTGATTCAACCAATAACTGTGGTATCATCTGCATATTTGATGATGTTGTTGGAGTTATACCACAGAACACAGTCATGGGTGAACAGGGAGTAGAGCAGTGGGCTCAGCACGCAGCCTTGCGGGGCGTCGGTGTTCAGGAAGAGGGTTGAGGATATGTGATTACCCAACCTTACAGACTGAGGTCTGTTTGTTAGGAAGTCCATAATCCAACTGCATAAGGATGTGCAGATACTCAGGTCACTGAGATTAGCGATCAGTTTACTAGGGATGACTGTATTAAGACATGCTATGAGGTGACTTAAAACCAGCTTCTCAAGGCACTTCATAACAATGGGGGTGAGTGCGACAGGACGGAAATCGTTCAGGCACTTTGCAGAAGAGTGCTTGGGCACTGGTATAATGGTTGTAGTCTTCAGACATGTCGGAACAGTGGCCTGTGCCAGTGACAATATATTATGCATATTTATCGAAAGTCACAGTCGGTTTGTTTTAAGCTCTATGTTCACAGCTTCTGCATTGAGGAACTGAAAATGGCAATCGCACAGAAGGTCGCTGGAGGAAATTTTACCTAATGATCACAGCTGGAACAATGGCTAATCAGCTCAAAGGCTAATCAGGTTGACTTTTAAGTAAGAACTTTAAAATTACAGAGCATGCTGTTAAAAGAAAATAGGTAGTAACAGGTTGGAATGATGATCTTTTCAAACTGTAGTTATATTTAATATTGTGGAATGTCCATGAAATACGTTAGTTCATGTTACCTAGGTAGCTATAAACAGTTGTTCCATCACAGTCTCATGAATTTAATAAGACAGAAACAATGCAGCTTGGCACTGAGAAAGCACAAAAACAATGTCATTCATCCAGAACACTTTATCTTTGACTGCTACATCTGACACTGGAGCTTCACTATATAAACTATTCACCATATCAACATATCAAAAATCAAATTACAATGATTTCCATGTGAAATTTATTATTAGATGTAGATTTGTGTGGAGTCCTGACCTCAACCCGATAGAACACCTTTGGGATGAATTAAAGTGGAGACTCTGAGCTATTCCAAAACTGGGACATCTGCCTTTACATACACACGAATTTAATATGGAGTTGGCCCACCCTTTAACAGCTTCAACTCTTCTGCGAAGGTTTTCCACAAGGTTTAGGAGTGTGTTTATGTGAATTTTTGACCATTCCGCTAGAAGCGCATTTGTGAGGTCAGGCACTGATGTAGGACGAGAAGGTCTGGCTCGGAGTCTCCGCTCCAATTCCTCCCAAAGGTGTTCTATCAGGTTGAGGTCAGGACTCTGTGCAGGCCAGTCAAGTTCCTCCACACCAAACTCACTCATCCATGTCTTTATGGACCTTCCTTTGTGCACTGGTGTGCAGTCATGTTGGAACATGAAGTAGTCATCCCCAAACTGTTCCCTCAAAGTTCAGAGCATGAAATTGTCCAAAATGTCTTGGTATGCTGAAGCATTAAGAGTTCCTTTCACTGGAACTAAGGGGCCGAGCCCAACTCCTGAATTCAATGATTTGGAGGGGCATCCCAAAACTTTTGGCAATATAAGTGTGTCATCACAACAGCCATATGCTGTGTATCCTGAGTCAGAAAAGTAAGCATGGTGCTGCTGGCAGGCTGCAGGCAGAAAGAATGCAGCATTAAGGTTTCAGTAACCTGCTATGACAAATGAGGTCTAACTTTTCAAATTATTTATTCAAATTTTATTGTTTTCTTGTCTGTTTGTCTGCATTTAATCATCTCTTTTCAAGTCTATCATATCTACTTGTTTCCTCTCTGTCATCTTTGCATATTTTAATTACTCTGCAAAGCAATCTGTAATCTTGTTCTTAAACAGTGCTAAATAAATCAATCTCACACACGGCACTAGAGGGTTGAAGGATACCTGATAATACTCACAGCTGTGGTGTCTGTATTTCATTAGCATTTCTGCATACTGAGCGCCCCACACACACACACACACACACCCCACACCCCGCACCCCACGCGCACGCACACGCACACCGCACACGCACACGCACACACGCGCACGCGCACGCACACGCACACGCACACACACGCACACACGCACGCACACACACACAGTGAAGTCTAGCGCATATTCATGCTGCACAAATACATTGAAGTTGTTAAATACCTTCTCTGGGCTCTGACTCATAGATGGAGACTTTAGTTCCGTCCAGAACAATATACTTGCTCTCCCAGCCCTGCTGACCCCGCTTCCCATTCCTGCAATGTGTTCACAGTGAATATTAAAAAAATTTCCATTTACAGCATTGTGTGATGCAAGTGAAGTGCATAAGTACAGATATAATTCTCTTTTGCTGCTGGTTTGGTGCATCATGGCTCTACACTGCATTCAAGTTTAATTTAACTTCAGTGAGAATATCTAACTAACAAACAGTCAAAAGCACCATTCTTAACCCCTGAAATTAGACACTGCTCCATTCGCAGTTCACTTTATCCCATGTGTTCCTTACCTAGGCTGCTTCATCCAGCCTTCAAGGCGAACATGTCCAGAAGCTTCTTTGACCTGCAGGGCTGGAGAGTTGGCTTTGTCCCTGCACAGAGCCTCAGAGAAGTGGGTGGCGTACTCCGGAGGCAGACCACATGTAGCAGGAAGACAAGGGGAGCACTTGGGATGGCACAGAGTATGACATTCTGAGAGATGGACAGAAGGGTAAAGATTAAGAAAGACAGAAAAAGAAATGTAAATATTATATACAAAGTACATTTTGAGGAATAGCACTTGAAAGGGTTTGCAATGACAGGAAAATAAAAGAGGAATAATAGTTATTCCTATTATAACACATTTTCCAACACTAACTATGATTACTTTACTGAAAAACATGTATGTTTTATCCACTTATAGTTACCTTTAAATGTTGTAGACAGCACATAAAATGAAAAAAAAAAAAATTAAAAAATAAAACTAAATATATATAAAAAAGTAAGTGTATATGTAAAAGCGTACCCAGACAGGTTGCAGCCTGTCTGCCAAAGTGCACGGTGTCCAGGCAGACTGCACATTTAGCGGCTCTCATGTTGAGTCCCACTGTAAAGCGGTGAGGAATGTTATGGTGCATCCTCTCCTTCACACGCCGCCCATATTCTAAAGAGAAAGACAGTGTGTGTGAGACAAGGAACATGTGTGGGTGTGTATCGGAGTTAGATAATGAGTTGTGCCCATGCTGTATTGAAGGAAAATACAAAAATGAGGGACAAGTCTGACGGATGATGGATTGACTAATTGGTATTAGCTATTAGCTACAGCATGTGACCTGGGATACAGAGCATGTCATTCCTGGTGAGAGCATTACAGTGTGGCCACACACCACCCTGACTCAACTCAAATAATTTAAATTCATGCATGCTAATTTAAATCAGATTTATTCCTAATGCACAGAGCAACCATATAGCCTTACGGTAATGCAGCCGTACAATTATGCCTTTATCTGCTCATTTAACTGACACCTATGAACAAAAGTGATATTCTGCAAATGCAATCTTTCCCAATACATTAAGAGATGATGTGTTTTGCATGTCCTCTAACATTCCATGTGTCAGATAAATCTTCATTTTTTCCTTCACGAAGTGTAGCTTATAAGCTCCAAAACATTTCAGCTGCATGTAATGCTTAAATTTGTGGCAAAACCTATAAACAATACATTCACCAGTCACATTAATAGCAATGTAGACTCCTGCTCATTCATGCAATTATCCAATCAGGCAGTCATGTAGCAGCGATGCAATGCGTAAACCCATGCATACATCAGAACAGATGATCTCAATAGATTTGACCGTGGCATGATGGTCAGAGCCAGACAAGATGATTTGAGTATTTCAGAAACTGATGATTTCCTCAACTTCTCAGGCACAACACTCTAGAGTTTACACAGAATATTGTGTAAAAAAAAAGAAGGAGAATGGAAAGACCAGACTGAGCTGTCTGGTCAGGATGTCTACGGCAACTCAAATAAGTACTCTTTACACCTGTGATGAAGCTTGAGCCAGATGAGCTACAACAGCAAAAGACCACATGGGGTTTCATTCCTGTGAGTCAAGAACAAGACTCTGAGGTCATAAAACTGGACAGGTGAAGATCAGAAAAACATCACCTAGCCTTTTTCTGATTTTCAGCTGTCTTCTCTCAGTGAGACTGTGCCCATTTTTTCTACAGGTTCCTGTTCTTGGCTGACGAGTGTGGAACCTGCTGCGGTCTTCAGCTGTTGAACAGTAAGTAAAGCTCTTGGCTGCAGCTGCATCTGCCTGATTTTACCCATTGCATCGCTGCCACATGATTGACTGAAAAGATAACTGCATGAATGAGCAGTTCATAATAAAGTGGCTGGTAAGTGTGCATATAACCAGTGCTTACATAGGAAATACGGAGAGGAAAAGAATGAGCTGGTTTTCTACCGATGCTATTCACATGCAGAGATCCGTGCACTCCAGAAAAAAGGAAAAGAAAAAGAATGTAAGAAAGTCAAAGAAAAAAAAAAATGCAAAGAGGGGAGGAAGGGAGATAAGGAAGGATTGAAGTCCTAAAAGCGACGTTAAAAAAAACAACTGCCAAAGCTCTAAAAAAGAAGTGCAATCTCATTCTGAAGCCAGTGGCAGGGCACTGCATGCTTCATGGAAATGACAGAGTCCATTCTCGATTATTAGATCAAAAGACAATCGAGAGCTTCGATGCGGAGAGAAACTGAGAGAAGAAGCATGAAGAGGTGCACTTAGTGAGAGACTCAAAGGATGGTGCGATGCTTGGGCCAGAGAGGAAAAGGGATAAGACCGAGAGGCTTACTCCACTATGCACAGACAACAGCAAACTATTTCACCTCTTTATGCAGTTCTACAGATTTAATGCTAATAACATAGTTAATTCAAATGGTGAGCACGATTTTAGCCACATTTAACATGTCCACATTTAACCACCAAAGTCCTCAAGATCACGCATTTTCTATTTCTGATTTAAATCTACTTGAGGCAGCTAGCTATCGAGGATGTTTAGGTTTTACACGGTAAACTGTATTTGTATGTTCCCCTTTATTAGTACGCTATTTAAATCCTTTTCTGTGGAATGGTCCTGATATTGTTTTATTGTGATGTTATTGTATCCTATTATAGACTTATTAAATGTTATTAATATGGGTGATTGGCTGGTTGGTTGACTGAAGAGTGTGTTGCATTTATAAATTTAATTATATTGATCACACATTGAGGTTTTTTGCTGCTTCTTCTTCTTCTTTTTTCATCCTCCATTAAAATAAATTCCTGTCTACACCACTGGCCAAACAGCAGCAACCAAGCCATTAGCCTGAAATGCGAACGTAAAGCCACAAATTGCTATAAATATTAATGTAATATTCAATCAAACAATATTCACAATTATTTATGATTATATAGCGTTGCCTTTCGTGTTGATACCTGGGTTGGCACAGCTTATAAAAAGAAATGGTTTCATATACCATATTGCTCTAGTTATGCAAGACTTAGGGACTGAAATGTTAATATACTAAAAAGCAACACTCCTAGACAGAGGAAGTTACTATAAAGTGCATAGCTTCATAAATCCACCCCACAAACTGTCATTGAGTAGATAGATGAGTTGACAAGGAACAGCCTTCAGAGGGGGGAGACGAGAGAAAAAGCGGGAGAGGGGAGGTAAAGCGAGCGAGAGACTTACTTTCGAATGTAACCCTCCTCTTCTCTGAAAAGAACAGAAGAGATAAGAGAAGACAAAAAAGGTCTCAGGCTTCACAGAGACACACAAAGAGAGGGAAGACAGCAACAGAGCACACAGGTAAGGTGAAAAGACGAACTATGTTCCTCACAAAGCCGGAGAGAGAAGAAGGCAAAATAGGAGACGGGGACGAGTGTTGAGAGAGCTTTAGAAAGAGGTGAACCAGTATGGAATTTGTTCATCATCATCTAACCTTCATCATGAAAAAAAGGGTTTTTATTTAAAAAAATCAATTTCAACAATACCAAAATAAATTCTGCTTGAGATGTAGACTGATAAAATCTAATCTTGTGAGTCAAATCGGGAAATATCAATTTATCATCCCAAAAAAACTCACAGAATAATTAGGAAGGAAGCACTCTTAATTAAAACTTCCTTTCTCAGATCAAACACTGTGGCTCACCCTCAGGAGTGGAGGTCTCCTTGCGTCGGGCCGAATTGGCTGGGTTCAGCAGGCTGCTGGGATTTGGCTGCCGTTCAGGAGACTTAACGATGGCCGACATAAGGAGCTGGTGACGGGCCGAGGCTGGTGTGGAGGGGGCCACGTGCTCCTGGGCCTTGAAGTGAGCCGCTGGAGAAAATCCAAACATGATCAGTCAAATTCTAAACAACTGGAATGGAATGAAAATTGATTTGTAGGCAAATCTAGCAGACACAAATGATAAAAGATAGCGTGCCATAAATACGTTTGGAATGCTGCCTATTGTGTCTAAGGCTGACGGAATAAATTTTACTGTTAGATTACTCAAAATTTTACATTTATCATCTCTTTTTAAAGTGTTATCTAGTCTTTGCTTAAAAAAAAAGGCTAAATAAATAAATGCGTTAATATTTTGCTTTTAAAAAAATGCTTTGTTTTTACAGTTAAATATTAAAAACAACATGTCCTAAAAGCAATATCACACATCCATAGATAATTTTTTTCCTAAAACACCTCTGTTATGCATTGAGCACGTATAATACATCAGAAACAGGTCTGTGGGAAGAAAACAAGTGTTTAAAATGGCAGATGTTTACATGGATTTCATACTGCCGAAGAAATGCAATATTAAACTGAATATCGGAAATATGGAAAAGTACAAAGAGTGGGGGAAAAATCTGAAATTAAAAAGTTTTTCTGCTGATTTAGTCACATAGAAAATCAAATTTAAATGCTGATCAGCAAAATACAAGAATGAAAGCTGATTAAAGTGCTACATCTGTCCTACTGAGAAAAACATGGATACAACACAAAAAAGAATGAGTCAGGAAAAAAGAGGAAACGCATTAAAGTGAGATTGTTGAGAGGCAAGCTACATAGAATTCTATTATAGGCAACATAAATGATTTCATACTCTACAACAGACCAGTTTATTCATTAGACTTCAACACTAATTGCGTCTTGTAGCAAAAACATTGTTAGCTAATTCATTATCCACACAATTATTTTACCGTATCAAGCCTATGGTCCAAACAATGCAGTGCATGATGGGTATTCTGAAGGTACTTGGGTACATAGTTAAGAATATTTTCTATTGCTGTTGACTATAAAAATAGAAGAACATGAAAATATTTCACACTATGTAACGAGGTGAACATTGTTAAACACAGCAGCTCCTTACCCTCTTCTCGCAGCGAGCGCAGCTCTATCCTCATCTTTTGCAGGGCTTCCTCCAGCTCAGTGCACCGCGCTCGCTCCTTATCCAGTGCCGCCTTCATGTCGCTGTACTGCATAGGCACTGCTGGCAGCCCCTGCACCATGCCTGCTGCCCCGTTACCGGCAGCAATCATCTCCTCCCTCCGACGTCCAAAAATACCCTAGAGGACGGGGACACAGAGAGACCATCGCATCATGCTCCTGAAAATGGTGTTATACATACCAGTGGCAAAGGTTTTCTCTGACATGAGGAAAAGTCTCTGAAACCTAATTAATTATCTCAGCCAAGCAATTATAAATGACTGCAACATGAAAGCACAAATTGCACCAAGGTTACATCTTAGGAAGGGAAGATTAATTACGCTTGGTAAAAAGCCTTGTTTTTTTTTATATCCTCAAACCTTCTTTTTCTTGATGGGTTGGTCCATCTTGGCCTGAAGGAAGTCGATGAGTTTGGTCTGCTGAGAGATCGTACCCTCCATCTTCACCTTCTCATGAGAATATACAGCCTACAGAGAAGGAGATACCAGAGGAGAAATTATTACGAAAATTGCTTATTTTGAAACACTGACTTTAGTCTGAAACAGTATGAGTCTAGACAGCTGGTTAAAACGTGAGTGGTATCATCTCCAAGATACCGTTTGATTAAAAAAACAAAAACAAAAAAAAAAAAAACTACTCTCCTTGTTGATAAAGGCATAAGTAGAATGAACCAGCAGTACAAAGCAGTGCATCAGGTTCTTACACTGACACATATAAAGATATAAGGCATTGCTATCTCTGCAGCAGTTCTGATTAGACTGACAATTACTAGATTAGGCACAAACTGTACACACAGTGCTATTCTTACTTAGGAGCAAATATATTTCGCCTGCTTTCCTCCACCTTCTGTCTATCTGTTTTTAGTCTAGTGCTTCAATCTTCTGTTTAATTGGTCAGGGTGCTTTTTAATAAGAATAACAATGAACTAGCACAGAAGGCAGAATTTATTCAAAAGCAGATTTGGAAGGAATAACCTCGTAATGGAATATCCTCCTTACTAATACATATTTGGTTCATTGCTGGATTACTGGTCTGTGTTTAGTTACATACGACTACTCAGGGTCTTAAGATGGGCATGGAAGTTTTAACAGTGGCGATCAGTCATTTTGTCACTCATGTTAATTGTCTCTCTGGGCCCAAAAACCATCTGTACTGTCAGAATACAGTAAATGCACTCGCAGTCCCGCTGTTGTTGTGAGCATGTGTGCGAATGTGATGTATTTGTGAGGCATCTGCAGAGGACTGCAAGAACAACAGATCATTAATCCTGTGAGCTGAGTGTGTGTAGGAGAGTATAATTACAGCATGGACTCAGACAGACTGAGGGAGTCCGGATCTAGTCAGAGCTTCTGCTTCACTACTTCTTAGTCTATCTAATTCTATCTGAATCAATATACTGCATTCATCCCTGAGGAGTCATCAATGATTCCTGCCTCTCAAAGTGCTTTTGATTAGCTGTTCAGCATAGTAGTTAGCAGGAAAAAGGTTTGGTAAATGGTGAAACAAGAGCTGCAAATGCAATATAGAAAACTGAATTATGATCAAAAAAGTGTGTGTGTGTGTGTAGACCTGTATATTTTCTAGCTGGTACTCAAGGTCTGTTCTCTCAGTCTTGAGCAGGTCAGTTTGGTCCAGCGCTTCCTGCAGGCCCTGAGTCAGTCTGAAGATGTGGGTCTTCTGGAGGTCCATCTGCTGCTGCAGTTTTCCTTGCTGAGATGTCAAAACATGCAACTGAACTAAGTACTACTGAACTTCAAATTTCTTGTCAAATACACAGTTGAGAAATTTGTCATAATTTCCTGTCTGAAGTTCCACAAGAGCAGAATAAGTGATATTGACACTATATCTTAACATCACTACTAACCAGGTTGATCCATTCATGGGCACAGTTTATTGTGTGGATATGTTGTGATTCTATTCACAAGTTCACAGGAGTGTAAAGTGTACTTATACACTTATATGTATACTTATATGTTACTTTGCATGGGGACCAGCATTAGTGTGTGCTACATAGCTAGGCAATAAGCATCTTAACTACATCACATAGGTTACAGCTAAAATGAGGCTCTATCTGCCTGGCTAGCCTACATATCCACAGTCTGAGCAGCAGTCACTGGTTGTTATGTAGACAATGCTGATAGTCGGCTCAGGACATGGACCTACGGGTTAATTCGTGCTGCTCCAAAAACCAGTGTGTGTGTGTGTGTCTGAGAGAGACCAACCTCCTCCATCAACCTCTGCTTCAGCTCTCTCTCAGTCTCCAGTTTCTGCTGGAGGCTGCGAGCATTCATTTCCAACATGGCATGCTTCTTCTCCAGGTCATTCAACTGCAGGTCAAAACGTAGCAACGAATTTCAGAGAAAACACATTCAAGGATTTTAAGGATTACTTTTTTAAAGTTTTTGTAAATATCTCATTATATCAGCAGCATAATGTAAGCTCTAGACTTAGTAAGCAATAGCTACTGGGATCCATAATTATCTCAGCACTAGCTAAGCATTCATCAACTACTGCTCAGGATCTGGGGTACAGTGACACAGGAGCAGAAACTCCATTTTCAATAACAATAATGAATGTTCCTAATGTACAAAGAACAAAAATGAAAATGGGAATTAAAGAGTTTGAATGATGAGATTCACTGAGTCAGTAATATGTCTTATGAAACACGGGAGAGAGAGAGAGAGAGAGAGAGACTCACTGTATCGGAGAGACTCTCAGCTTTGAGCCTCTGCTCCTTGAGTGCCTGCTGGAGGGCGAGGATTTCGGCCTTGTGCTCGCGCACAGCCAGCTCCACAGCCTGGCGGGATTCAGTGCTGCGCTGATCAGCACGTAGTCGATTCTGTTTCTCGTTGTCGAGGAGGCGTTGAAGGTCGCGTGTCCGACGCTCCGCTTGCTCCTTCTCATCCTCCAGGGCTGAACGCCAGTTCTCCCACTGTCTCTCTTTCTCAAGAAGCTCATCATTCAGCGTCTCCAGTTCTACCACTTGTTCCTCAAGCATGCTACATGTCGTCTTCAGGGTCTCAATGTTCTTTTTTTTTTTTTTTTTTAGAAGGGTAGGTATAACATTAAGTTGTGGATTGCAATTTGTGAAATTGAAATTTCACAAGACCTCTAAATCTGGAACCTAAGGTATGCGTGTGTGATTTACCTGTTTCTGATTGTTCAGGTGCATCTCTCTGTCAGCCACCTCTCGGCGTAGACGCTCCACATCCTGGCTGAGCTGTAGTCTTTCCTCGCTCTCATCGGTCACCTCATCCAACTGTTTGGAAAGATAGAAGTTCTGCCGATTCAGCTCGGCATTCTCCTGGGTCAGCTGGGTAAGCTGCTCCTCCAGGTCTGTGATCACCTTCAATGACACAACACCAACCACATCCTGATTAGCTATACAGTTAAAGACCTACATCTTCCAGGATTAGTTTATAGTTCATCACTGTTTATAGATGAAATGTTTTGATGAAAAGCATTAATAGATAATATGTAAACCTGTTATTATGGATAGTAATGGATGAGCTACATACCGAGCAGCTGTCCCTCAGAGCATCAAACTTGCGCTGAATTTCATCTCTGTGAGCCTGGACAAAGATAATTAAAAAATAAAATATATAGGAATTTAATCAAAATATTCATCTACAACCACTGCTTGCTATATTGTAATTTGTATCAAAGGATTTTAATAAAAATGAAGGACAAAGATTAAGTCCCGTGAGCCAGATCCATGGTACGTTTCTACTCATCATGAACATGGATAAGATCTACCTATTTTTAGAAGACAAAGATTTCTTTTTCAAATAAACTTTTCAAAAGCACTTTGAATAGGAGGTCATGTGCACCCAAAGTTTGTTTGCCTGTCACAAACCAGCACACAAAGGATCATGGAGGATCTGAAGCTTGTGGACAGAAACTTCTTTCTGCTTTTCCCTTCAGGGGTCGCCACAGCGAATCATCTCTCTCCACCTATCCCTATCTTCTGCATCCTCAACACTTGCACCCACTAGCTTCATATCCTCATTTATTCCATCCATATACCTCCTCTTTGGCCTTCCTCTTTGCCTCCTGCCTGGCAGCTTCATGTCCAACATTCTCCTACCAATATACTCACTCTCCCTCCTCTGAACATGTCCAAACCATCTTAATCTGGCCTCCCTAACTTTGTCCCCCAAACGTCCAACATGAGCTGTCCCTCTGATGTACTCGTTCCTAATCCTGTCCAATCTTGTCACGCTAAGCTTGTGGACAGAAAAGTGTACGAAAAAGGTATGTGCTAGTCTTGGCTTGCTTGCTTGGTCAATCATACTAGCAAATGTCTTATCTAGTGCTAGCAAGCAGCTTAATCCACTTGATGTGATTTAAATTTCCTAATAGCGTTTAGCTATTATATGATATTATTATTAACGCTTGCAAGCTTTGTTGTATGTGATATTTGTCGTATGCTGTGTTGTATGATATGCTGCTTAGAAGTCTATGCTTGAATTTGTTGTCAGTCATTTGAAGCATCTTTCTGTTTTTGCTTGACTGGCTTAATGTAGTTTGGCAGACAAGCTCATGTGCATAAATAAATTCTGTTATACTGCATAGCAAATCAGATCTGGTCGTGATGCACCAATAAATCCACCAGAACTCTTGGATTAACTGTAAAGGATGCTGAGTGGGAAACTAAAAGATGTAATTATTTCCTCCCCTATGTACAGAAGTATATATGAGGTAAAGTGTCTGTGAGTGTGTCTCACTCGAAGAGCAGTAATCTCCTCCTCAGCCTCGGCCGTGGTCTCCTCCAGCTCGGTCTTGGCCTGCTGTAGTTGGCTTTCCAGAGCATGACGTGCCGCCTGCAGACTGCTGATCTGAGACTCTCTCTCCTGCAGTGACAGCGTCAGCTCAGTCACCTGCCTTTTTAGCTCCAGCTTCTGCTCCTCATGCTCCAGACCCATCTATTCACAACACACACCCACAAATACCGTAACTTAATCACCTACAGAGGCACTGTTGATTTAGCTACATTTCAAAATAGCTATATGAGTCCAGACCTGCACTATTATTCAGCCTTTTGTAACTCGGAACAAAAACTCTTCTTTGTTAGCGACAAACCAGTCATTATTCTACTGTGTACCTTCTTCTCTTTCTACGCATCCTGTCCAGCTTTCTAAGACTAAACCATTCTGTCTTTCCTGTTTGTGTCCTCTCTAGTCAGTGTTAAAGTTAGCAAGTTTCATGAAATCATAGGTGTGAATTATATGGATTTAACTGAACACAGAAGAGTTCAGAGAAAATGAGGAAGCCCCATGTGTCTATAAAATTACAATATAATTATTGTCACTGTCTTAAGCTGATCTGATTAATACCATCCATAATCATGACCTGAATGAATAAAATCATTCACTCACTCACTCCTCTCCACTATGTCACTATATTTATGTTTCTGATAAGGTGCTGGTTATTTTAATAAACAGCCCACGATCCCACCTGTTTCAGAGTCGAACCATGAAGTTATTCAGTTGTGGGTGTTCCGCAACATATGGCGTAAAAAATGTGCAGAATTTTAATTACAATTATTTTAATTACATCCGGCCAAATCAAAACTATTACATACAAGATGAGAGATATGCTCATAATATAATATTGCTCTTACTCTCTTTATGAGTGTATATTCTCAAATGAGATTTTTTTTAGCCATTCATTCTATTTATGACTAACTTTAATAGTAGTAATCCAAAATAGCTCGATTTTTCCGAGCCGAATTTTCAAGGTGATGGATGGTGCCACCCCTGAGCTGTCTGAGAACCAGTTGAAACATGTCTGAGATCAGACACAGGCTCCAGAACCAGGAACAGCACCATGTCAGAATTTCTTCATTAATCGTAAAAAAAAAAAAAGCATTTTCAAAGCATTTTAAAGCGCACGTTCCTGATAATTTTTAATAGCCATTATTAGTATCATGAACACATTAAGTGTTTTAATATGCATAAGGGAAGTTGCACCGGTGCAGATGCAAGTGAATGAAATCTCGAAGGAACCATTAGTAGCTCATGTGTGCTCTTAACAACAGAATATCCATAGCCTTAATATCTAACATAATTTCTGGAAAATGAATGCCTTGTTCTGCACAAGCCCTCTCTGACCTCGCGCAGTCTGGTCTCCAGCTCCATCAGCCGGCTCTTCTTGCTCTGCTCCTGCTGACTCATCTTCTCCAGATGCTCCTCCAGCTTGGCGTTCTGAGCCTCCAGCTTTCCTGCCTGCGACTCCAGGTAGAACTTCTGCTGACGCAGTTCCGAGATCATCTCCTCTTGTGCTTTCCTGCCCAGCACAAACATATAAAGTCCCAGCAAAGCATAGAGTTACATTCATGATCCAATTCATCAGATTTGGCCTTGTATTCTCCATCTATGACTCTTACATGTTTTTCTGTGTGTAGATGCTGCTGTTGGCTGCCAGTTTGTTGGCCTCAGAGAGCTCAGCAATACGCTGCTCCAGACTCTTCATCTTATTTTCCATGGCATTGATGGTCTTAAGGGAGGATATTCACACCCACACATTGAATATAACCCAGTCAAATAAAAATCCACTCAATAAAGATAATACAATAGTGCTGTCATTTATAAGAACATGTAACCTAGAAAGAGAATGAGTCAGTCTAAATGTCATCATCATGCATCATATTCAGGACAACTGGGCATGTTTGCAGGATCATAACACAAAGGCAAAAATAAATGCATGGCAATGGTGCGATATATTATTGCCATTTATCTGACGGTGAGTATAATGGTGTCATGATAAAAAAAGGAAGAGTTATTATTGTTATTATATGATATGGTTGGGGGATATCCAATCAAATCAACTCATCTCATTCCTTTTAAAACCCTACTGTGAGATCAGAGCTGTGACACTTTCATAATGATGCATGAATCGATTCAGCTATAGATTTTAGTTCTATTGTGTGCTTTTGTGTTCATTAAGATGCAGGGTCTACTGTATATTGTTTAATTTCCTGTCTCTATGATGGCACTGAATGTAGTATTTGATTGAATATTTTATTGATTATATTAATTATACAGTGTAATGATGCATTGACCGTCGCATATTGCAGGCGTCTCTTCTCATCGGTTACAGATATAATAATTCAATCACGTAAATTATAGTAATAATTGGATAAGTATGTTGGCTAAGTGGAGAGACTCAAAGTCAGAAATGAGACAGGACATCTGCTTGGAAAAAAAAAGTATGAAAAAGTCCGGGAGAATATACACCGATCAGGCATAACATTATGACCACCTGTCTAATATTGTGATGGTCCCCCTTTTGCTGCCAGAACAGCCCTGACCCGTCATGCACTGTGGATTCTGACACCTTTCTATCAGAACCAGCATTAACGTATTCAGAAATTTGGGCAACAGTAGCTCGTCTGTAGGATCGGATCACACGGGCCAGCCTTCGCTCCCCATGTGCATCAATGAGCCTTGGCCACCCATGACCCTGTCGCCGGTTCACCACTGTTCCTTCCTTGGACCCCTTTTGATAGATACTGACCACTGCAGACCGGGAGATTTTGGAGATGCTCTGATCCAGTTGTCTAGCCACCACAATTTGGCCCTTGTCAAACTCGCTCAAATCCTTACGCTTGTCCATTTTTCCTGCTTCTAACACATCAACTTTGAGGACAAAATGTTCACTTGCTGCCTAATATATCCCACCCACTAACAGGTGCCATGATGAGGAGATAATCAGTCTTATTCACTTCACCTGTCACTGCTCATAATGTTATGCCTGATCAGTGTATAGTGTTCAGTAACTACAGTATCAGGAATAAGAAAGGCAGTTACAGGAATCAGGATCACAAGTGTAGGGTGTAATGGGTTAAACAGAAAGTGACACATTGCTAATGACTGCTGTTAAACATCGTGGGGAAAAATTACTATTCTGTAGAAGCGTTATTGTCCTGATTGACATTTTCCTTGCTAACGTATTTATATCCAGGTATTAATTATTCCTGTCAAAGTATTTAAGCCTTCAGTGTGTGGAACGCTTAATATTCAAAGCTACAATGCTTTACAGGTATAGGGCAGGAAGAGCTGTATAAACTTATCACCACGGCTAATTCAACAACATGTTTGTTAGATCCAATTCCAACTAGATTACTGAAAGAAGTGATACACACAGCTGGAGAGCCTCTCCTCAACATTATTAATTCCTCGTTATGTTTAGGTCACGTCCCTAAACCTTTCAAGCTGGCAGTTGTTAAGCCTCTTCTTAAGAAACCTAAACTAGACCCTAATGACTTATTAAATTACAGACCGATTTCAAACCTTCCCTTTATATCTAAAATATTAGAAAAGGTTGTGTCTACTCAATTATGCTCCTTCTTACAGGAAAACAATATCCTTGAAGAATTTCAGTCAGGTTTCAGGCCCCATCATAGCACAGAAACTGCACTAGTTAAGATCACAAATGACCTGTTTTTAGCTTCGGACCAAGGCTGCATCTCAATATTAGTTTTACTTGATCTTAGTGCTGCATTCGACACTTTAGATCATAACATTCTCATAGACCGCTTACAAAATCACATAGGTATTCAGGGACAGGCATTAAAATGGTTCAGATCCTACCTGTCTGATCGATACCATTTTGTAGATTTAAATGGAGAAATGTCCAGTGTAATGCCAGTGGAATATGGGGTCCCACAAGGTTCAGTTTTAGGACCTCTGCTTTTCTCAATATACATGCTTCCCTTAGGCAACATCATTAGAAGGCATGGGATTAGTTTCCATTGTTACGCTGACGATACACAGTTATATATCTCATCAAAACCAGATGAAATATCTAAACTGTCCAGATTAACAGAGTGCGTTAAAGATATTAAAGACTGGATGACTGATAATTTTCTCTTACTAAATCCTGATAAGACGGAGATATTACTGATTGGTCCAAAAACCAGTACACAGAAGCTCTCACAATTCAACCTGTACTTAGAAGGATGTTCTATTACTACTAGCTCTACAGTGAAAGACCTGGGCGTAATATTAGACAGCAGTTTGTCCTTTGAAAAACATATCTCCGATATTACAAAAATAGCCTTCTTCCACCTCAGAAATATCGCCAAGCTTAGGAACATTTTATCTGTATCTGATGCAGAAAAGCTAGTTCACGCATTCATGACCTCCAGACTGGACTATTGTAATGCGTTATTTGGTGGTTGTCCTGCATCCTCAATAAACAAGCTACAGTTAGTCCAGAATGCAGCTGCTAGAGTCCTTACCAGGTCAAGAAAGTATGATCATATAACCCCAATATTATCATCCCTGCACTGGCTACCTGTTAAGTTTAGAATTGATTATAAACTAGCACTTCTTACATACAAGACTCTAAATGGTTTAGCTCCCACGTATCTAGCCAGTCTTCTAACACATTACAATCCATCACGCTCCCTAAGATCTCGAAACTCCGGACCTCTGGTAGTTCCCAGAATATCAAAGTCTACAAAAGGGGGTAGAGCTTTTTCATATTTAGCTCCTAAACTTTGGAACAGTCTTCCTGACAGTGTTCGGGGCTCAGACACAGTCTCCCAGTTCAAACATAGACTAAAGACATATCTCTTTAGCCAGGCATACACCTAATAAATCCCATAACCTTGTACTCCAATACATCCGATTAGATGCACATCATCATCTAGTGCCTCCTAATATCATGAATAGCAGCTACGCTAATCCCTTTCCATTTGTTTCCCTTCTTCTACCCACCCCCGAGTCACACAGAGATTGTGCCAGCTCCGGTGGCATCCAGAGATGGTCCAGCTCCAGCCGGGTTCTGCTTTCTGAGGACTGGAGTATTCAAAGCGGCACTGCCAACCCTATGTGGACATTTTACACATAACATTCTACACATGCTGTATCTGCATCACACAACTAATGCAGAAAGGACATTGTTCATATCACACTCTCCGTGTGTCACCCAGATGAGGATGGGTTCCCTTTTGAGTCTGGTTCCTCTCAAGGTTTCTTCCTAATACCATCTGAGGGAGTTTTTCCTTGCCACAGTCGCCTGAGTCACCTCAGGCTCGCTCACTAGGGAAAATTTTGTCTAACATCTAGGACTGTTTGTTTGTATGTTTATTGTTTCTTATGTTCTGTAAAGCTGCTTTGAGACAATGCTCTTTGTTAAAAGCGCTATACAAATAAAATTGAATTGAATTGAATATGTAATAGTAACAACCACAGGAGAGCTGTTACTGTATATGAAGGCAGGATATGCAGAATGTGATGCCGTGACCATCCTGAAGTACTTTTTATCCATGTTGTACTTTATTCAGTTAATAGCTGCAAATAAAACATGAATGCTGTTCAAAAAATACTGAATGACGAGTGATGTCATATAACCTGACATGAATTATGCGATGAAATGTCTTACTTTTTATCCATTTTTAGTTATGTTTAATTACTTTTCACCCTGAAATGATCAAGATCTAGGTTTGGGACTGTTTTTGTTCTGAGTAAACTCCATCTCTAGTGCATCTCTAGGAAAGATGGAAAAGTAATATAAAAAAAGAGGTTGTGGACACATGCTCACGCAGTCAGGAGGAGGTGCGAGGAAATTCTTACAGCTTTCTGCTCGCTGAGGAGCTTGCCTTTCTCACGCACTTCCTCTTCATGCTGAGCTCGCTTGGTCTCCAGAACGTCCTTATCAGCCAAATCTGCCTTCATCTGAGCCTCCAGCACCTCAACACACAACAAATACATTCACATGATCGCATCATCATTCTATGGTTGCAGTGCATGACTGTCATCTTACGCTATACAGAAATACTGAATGGTGAAATGGTTTCAACCATTTTATTAAGGCGTGTCACATACACGGCAACAAACCATCAACAGGTCTGAAACTACTCCATTGCTACCTTGATTTTGTCCTCATATAGTCTTTCCTTCTGGACCAAGTGGGCCTCCATCCGCTGGGCAGTGGCCTGAGTTTCCCTCAGGTTATCTTCCAGTTCCTACACACAGACAACTTTTATTAGTTTTTTTTTTATTAAACTGAACTGAGACCACAAGAACATGAAAGGAGAAGAGAAAGAGAGAGGGAAAGACAGAGTGAGAGAAAGAGAGAGAGAGAGAGAGAGAAAAATGGGGAAATTAAGCTCACTAGGATCTTCTCAGCCATCTGCTGGATCTGCTGTGATTTGGTCTGAATGTCGTCTTTCAATTTATTCTCTCTGCGCTCCACCATCTCCAGCCTCTTCACTTGGTTCTCCAGAGTCTTTCTGCCTTCCTACACACACACAGGAACAACTATTTTAAGCTCTTCCACTTTTTCATCAGCTATATATAAATACAAACTATAGAAATACACTTACTGACCACTTTAATAGGAACTCCTGTAATCCTGCACATTCATGCAATTACATTTATGGCATTTGGCAAACGCTCTTATCCAGAGCAACTAACAATTTATCTCATTTTATACAACTGAGCAATCCAGTCAGCTACTCATGTGGCAGCCGTGAAATGCATCAATTCAAATCATGGAGATACAAGTTAAGAGATTCGGTTTACATGATTGGCTAACGCAATAATTGCATGAGGGAACAGATGCGCAGATGTTCCTAATAAAGTGGCCTGTTGGTGTATAGGGTCTGTGTTCATTTTCACAATTTATCCATTGATTTTGTAATAGCTTCAGGCTTTTGCGTAAATATCCTTTCTAATTTTGACTGCTGTCTCATTGATTAACTTTGCTCCATTAGACTTAAACGGCAAAGTGTGCACATTTGTCAAACTCTAACAGAATAAACTAAATCATTTTGCGCAGCATTAATTAAGAAAATCCTGCTGAGCACGGTAAAGTAAAGGTTCCTTCTGTCTTTAGATTTATGAAACAGAAAAAACAATCTTCCTGTTTGCAGTCCAATGATTAAAAAAAAGTGAATCTATACTATTCCATTTAAATTGATAATCAAATTTTAATGAGAAATGAAGCCTATAACATAAGCAAGAGCCTGATTGCATGCTAAATTTATGACAAACAGAACCAGCCCTCGTTTTCTGGTCATGATCTTACAGAGGGCTTTGTCTTTGTGTGTGTGTGGAGCTAGTGGTTTGATTGAGCTTTCTTTTCTTTTTTTAATCTTGACAAAATTCAAAATAATTTCCTGAATGTTGTTGACAGACTTAGCTATGAGTAATGAATAATGTGAACAGATGGTGTAAATGCCAGTAAGGGTGACAGTCTGTAAGTGTGAGGGGTGGTGCATCCTGCCTCAGTCTCGCGAAGGCGTCTGCGCAGCGTGTCACTGGGATCCGTTTTGCTACGCAGCCGCTCCAGATCACGCTCCAGCCGCTCTTTGGCCTGACGGATGTTCTGCAGAAGCTCTGTGGCCTCCGTGCTCGCCTTCACCGCCTGTACAGGGTGAGACGATATCCCTCATAGTACTAGTGATGACATACTTAGAGATGCACTCATGACACGACTGTTCATTTTATATATATATATATATAAAAATTTTTTTACTCGTGTCTATATAAATCTAAAAACATCCAGTCTGTTGCTCATTAACCATCTTAAAGAAGACTGGTGCATATGGTACCTTAGACAGCTTATCCTGTAGCTCCTGGATCTTCAGCTGCTGCTCTGCATTGGTCTGGAACACACAAGGGCAAAAAACATCAACCAATAGCGCAGTACACCGTCTGTCCCTCATAAACACACAGACTGATCGCTTTGCTGAAGGACACAGGCGGTACACACTTTAATTTGTGGTTATTTACGATAGAAGGGAGGCTAGAAATAAAAACATCAGTGCAGGCAGACACCACGAGACCTTCTCAGTGTACAGGATGATGGAATTATTCATAATTTCCATAAAAAGTGATCAGGGAGAAGGTAAAATCCTAAGTGACCTTTATTCCCTACATAAGCACAAAACATAATAACTTTGTAAGCCCTATTTAGTGTACAATATGGCCCATAGGAATGTGTTTGGGATAAATGGATGTTGTGCATTTCTTGTGTATGTGTTGATTTGCGTCTCCAGGGTACAGGGTAATGTAAAATTTTACTAGGGCTTTGTGTATCACGACAGGCTGCATTTTCTTTTTTTTTTATTACGTTTTTTTTCTTTAAATAAGAAAAAAGCAAGCTAGCTGGTGAGGGAGCGACTATTTATTGATTCTATACAGGAATTTGTTTATGCAGATGTTTCTTGACATTAACAACACAACAATAGAAGTTGCTTTCGGCTGCTCCCTGTTCGGGGTCGCCACAGCGGACCGACTGGTCCACACAACAACTTGGCACAGGTTTTACGCCAGATGCCCTTCCTGACGCAACCCTTCTCAACCGCAGACCTTCTCCCATTTTTTTCCAGGCTTGGGACCGGCATTGTATCCAGTGGCTGGGGTTACATTTGAGCATTGGCTGGGAATCGAACCCGGGCCTTCCGTATGGTAGGCAAGAAACCTACCACAGAGCCACCAATGCCCAATTAATATCACAACAATAAATGAATAAAATGACGCGTCATGACGTTTTATTTCTTAAGTAATTTTTAAATACTCATCTCCACTGAGATTTACGCTGAAGTGAAATTTCTATTACTGATATATTAGCTAGAATCTATTGCACCTAATCAACAATTAATCATACCCCTCGCTGTATATGTCATATTGAGTTGGCAGGTTACTTATAAAGAGTAAAGTTGCTGCTTTTGGCATGTGGTGAGAACAAAAATATAATGCATTGCAGCTCTTTTATCCCCAGTACAGGATTCCGTGATATCTCTGAACAACTCCCTGATCTTCCCTTCGTCCACTGCTCGCAACCTTGGCGTAACCATGGACAATCAACTGTCCTTTTCCTCCCATGTTACTAATGTCACACGCTCATGTCAGTTTCTTCTATACAACATCAGAAGGATTCGGCCATTTCTATCCACACAGGCTACTCAGATGCTCGTTCAGTCTCTTGTCATTTCGAGACTGGACTACTGCAACTCTCTAATGGCAGGTCTACCTCTGAATGCTATTTTTCCAGTGCGAACGATCTATAATCCAGCTGCACGACATGTTTTCAACCTGCCCAAGTGCTTCCATACCACCCCACTGCTGCGTTTCCTCCACTGGCTTCCAGTAGCTGCACACATCCAATTCAAAACATTGACGCTTGCCTACAAAGCCAAGAATGGACCAGCGCCATCTTACCTCAAAGTTCTTATTACTCCTCGCACTGCACCTCGCTCCCTCTGATCTACTAGCATAGCACTGCTCGACTGGTCCCACCATCTCTCAGGGTTATAGGTAGGTATACATCTAGACTCTTCTCTGATCTGGCAACGAGATGGTGGAATGATCTTCCCCTAGATGTCCGAACTGACCGTCGTCAAACACCGGTTGAAGACCTACCTTTTCCTGAAGCACTTAAACTAGCACTTATTTTTCCCTGTTTGTTTTATGTATTGTATTTTGGAAAAAAAAAAAATCCCAAAACAATTTTTAAGCTGATGGCATCCTAAGTCTGTGACCTATTGAACCAGTGTTCATGTACTGATAGAGACTTCAAAGCACTTTCGTACGTCCCTCTGGATAAGAGCGTCTGCCAAATGCCATAAATGTAAATGTTTTATCTCACTCATTTTTAATTATATAATAATTACAAGCGAAGTTACCTGTCCTTTTGGCAAATTACTGGTATCATGATATAATTGATATAATCATGGGCTATCATCACATTAGAATATCAGCTTGATAAAAGGTACTTCAAGCAACTTGAGCCAACTGTGTTGGGGGAAGTGTGAGCGCTCAATATCAAGTGAAGGCTGAGCGATCGCGGATTACTGACGCCTACACAGATGCTAATTCTATTCTGCTCGCAGGGCTACTTAAGGCTTCGGTGTAGTTTGATGCATATTCCTTTCTGGGAATGAAATGTCTATAATATACAGATAATGAGCATCTGGGAGCAGGAAAGCTGAATGATGGCATTTGAGAGTCTGATTGAAAGTCTGAAGGTCCGTGAAAGTCAGGGATGCTCAAATATTAACGCCTATTTTGGGGGAGAAACACAGACAATGGATCTGTTTCTCTTTATTAGCAGCTTCAATAAAGGTGCATTAGGGTGAAATCTCACTCTCAATAGCCGTCCTGAGGGCAAGCAATGCTGCAGTGTAGTGAAACAGATGAGCCAAAAGAGCCTTACCTTCTCCAGTTTGGTGAGCAGCTCCTCCGCCTCAGCCTTGCCCTGCTCTTTTGCCTGTACACACACATACACACTTCAGCTTAAAAAAGGTCATGATGGTGACATTTGGCTTTCATCTTTCTAAAATCAGCAATAATTCACTTCCTCAGCTTCTAGAAGAGAAAAACCTATAAAGGTTAACACACTTCAGTAGAAATATAAAAGAATGTTTCTTTTACAACAAATTAAATAGCATGGCTAAGTTTAGCGCAAAGTTTGAAAAAACATTTTTTGGACTGGTCCAAGGATGATACAAATGGGGGTGTGGATTAATATTTTATTGAGTGACCTTGGTTGCCGTACCTCTATCTGAAACCTACAGCCTCAGACAGGGCTAAACACAAAGGTTTACAAAGTAGAGATGATCAGCGTTGTTCAACCCTCCAGAATTATTGGCTTATTGAATTATTGGCACCCCTTATGAAAATAAGCAAAAATTGTCTAGATTTGTCTAGATTTCTACTTTTGTTTCTTACTATATCTTTCTCTAAAAAACAACAACTGTGGCTTTGTTGGCTCTTAAGGAAAATTAAAAAGTAGATATTTGCATTTCTTAAAGAAATGAGTGAGTGACTACACAGGGCTTAAAAATTTCAATTTTATAAATTAGGCAATATTAGCTTGGCTGGTAATTGGAGCAAGAGAGTTTTATGTACTCTCTGAAATTTCTTTTACCAAATGTAACTTCCCTGGGACTTTAAAGGCCATGTTGTTAAAATAGAAATTTCTTTCATTTTCAGTTTTCCTTCATTTGCTCATTAATGAGCCACTATCAAGTTTCTCTTTAACGAAGAAGCAGCATGTAAACAAACAGAAACTAGAATCTTTAGTACTCCATTTGTCTTGTCCAGACTATCTCTCTCACACCCACACCCCTACCTTCTGGATTCTCTGCTGGTAGTCTGCAGCCTTCCTCTTGAGCTCTTCGCTGGTCTGACGTGAGTCTCGCAGCTCAGCTTCGTACAGATCGCTGCGCCGCCGGGCAGCAGATAGATCCTCCTCCAGCTGCCGGATGGTCACTTGCATCTCCTCCAGCTGAGCGTGATACTCCTGCATTCGATACACAAAAAAACAGACAATTTAGCTATCGCATTTGATATGCGTGAACATGAAAGAAAAGACCTGATATGAGCTTTCACAGTAAGAGAAGGAGAATTTGTTAATGTATTCAATTATAAGATGAAACGATTAGCATAATTACATTGCAGGACGTGTGACAAAGTCATTGTGCTCCCATTAAGAGAGGGGCATTCATACAAGGCATGGGTATGA
>JAUCMX010000027.1:10750737-10780737 GCA_033459395.1 Hemibagrus guttatus
CTGATAGAAAGGTGTCAGAATACACAGTGCATGACAAGTCAGGGCTGTTTTGGCAGCAAAAGGGGGACCATCACAATATTAGATAGGTGGTCATAATGTTATGCTTGGCCAGTGTATATATGGGTGGGAGCATTGTATTATGAATAGCATATGATGAGCCTTATCCATTAAAAGAGTTTATTAGTCACTGTTTTAAAATTCTCCGTTCAGATTGGTCAAACAGTGTTTAATAATGAGCGCATGCGCATACGTTTTCATTTCAGTGGGAAAAACACCTGTATAGAGTTGACCTGAGGCAGTATAATAGTGTTTGATGACGTTTTTATAGTATAGCACAATATAGTGTAACTTTGAATTAGGGTGCTGAACAGGATTCTGCCACTGTCTGGACACTCTTAATCACTAATCACGACCGTTCCCGTGGAGATGAAGCTCGCCTCTGCATTTGCGTGCATGAGCGCGCAGACAGAAATGAGTCATTCTGCTGTTTCCCCTTCTCCCAAACCTCCTCCTCTCCCTTTTCTTTGTTCATCTTTTCCTGCACCAAATCAGTGCAAAATCTCCTCCTTCAGCCAACACATCCATTCTACCCATTAATTTTCTCCATTAAAACAACAGTCAGAAATCAGTTTACCTTCATTTAATACAGTTTTGTCTGCTTCATGAGTTCATGATATTTAAATGGAAAGAGACTGAACAAAAGTTTTTCCTCCCCCCGCAGAGACTGTGTTTAGTCCAGAGGTGTCCATAACTGAGCTAATACTGCAGCACTGTGTGTGTTGAATGTCGACCAAAAGTTGAAGGTCTCACTGAGTCTGCTGCTGAATCAGCTCTGCTCCATTGATTGTATATATATATATGTGTGTGTGTGTGTGTGTGTGTGTGTGTGTGTGTGTGTGTGTGTGTGTGTGTGTGTGTGTGTGTGTGTGTGTGTGTGCGCGTGCATTATACAAACAGTGTGAGAAAGAGAAAAGAGAAAGAGAAGGGGAGAGTTGCAGAGAGAAACAAAGTGAGGGAGAGACCAAGAACCAGAGAGAAAGTGTGAGCAAGATAGAGATAGACAGAGATTAATGGAGAGAGAGAGACGTAAAGCTTTTGAGAGATTTAGAAACAAACAGACAGAGAGAGAGCAAGAAAGAGAGGGAGAGACCAACAAAGAGTAAGAGATTTAATAGACAGAGCAAGAAAGAGAATGAGGCAGAGAGTGAGACAAAAAGTGAAACTCATAGTGATAGTGAACACATTTGTGCTGAATAAAGCTTTTGCATCTTTGTCCTTCACTGATACAATCTCTGTGTGTGTGTGTGTGTGTGTGTGTGTGTGTGTGTGTGTGTGTGTGTGTGTACACTATATAGCAATGAAGTGTAAGTATGTATTACAATTGTATTAGAGCAATAGCAATATATTTTAGCACGTAGAATGGAAATATAAAATATCCTGTTATGCAATTCAGGATAATAAACTGTATATTTACAATGCATCATATAAAGCAGGTAAATAAACACTGACTACTTATAGCACTGTAAATATGCCTTGTATGCATATTTCTGTCTGGAAATTATACAAAGAAATGCTACATAGTGAGACTACAATTGCTGCTATGTTTACGCTGTTAAAAAAAAAAAACAAAAAAAAAAAACACCCCTCTATTATCGGGTCACGGGGAGCCTGTGCCTATCTCAGGTGTCATTGGGCATCAAGGCAGGATACACCCTGGACAGAATGCCAACCCATTGCAGGGGCAGGGCACACGCACTCATTCACTGAATCAAATACTACGGGCAATTTAGAGACTCCAATCAGCCTAGAAGCATGTCTTTGGACTGTGGGAGGAAACCAAAGCACCAGGAGGAAACCCACATGCAACATGAACACGTAGAACTCCAAACACACAGTGAGCGGGAGAGAGACTCCCAGGACGCTGGAGGTGTGTGGCGAACGTGCTATCCACTAAACCACTGTGCCGGCGGCTTGAGACTTGCCAAAGGTAAAATACTTATGCATCAATAATTTCATTGCATCCTATAAACTGTTTAACAAAGAGGATAATCAGACAAATTGACAGTGTTAATCAAAACACTTTTCCGCTGTTGGACTTAATGGTGATGCTGTGTCCTGTAACGATGCTGGAGTTTTTTTTACTGTAACTGTGACCATTTCATTCGTCTCTTAAGTAATAATAGTACATGTCCTGGCCAGTTCTTCTTTTTTTTCTTCCAAATATTAGAGGAAGAATGCTCAAATAAGTAAATCTTGTGAAGTCCAACACAATGTCCTCTCTTAATTTAGCCAACTGTGGATTATGCAGTGTAGATTTATCTGCATACTGATGTGGTTTAAAAAGTGTAGTTGTGAGGTTGTGCGTGTTTAATAACTTGTAATGAGGATATGTGAGGCTTTATAGTGAGACTGTGTTCTAATGTGTAATGAGGATGTGTTAGGATGTGTTCTAATGTGTAATGAGGATGTGGGGACAGTGGTGGCTGATCAGAAGGTTGGGGTTCAAGCCCCAATACCACCAACCTGCCACCGTTGGGCAATTGAGCAAGGACCGTAACCCTCTCTGCTCCAGGGGCACTGCATCATAGCTGCCCCTGTACTCTGACCCCAACTTCCTCAGCTGGGATATGTGAATAATCTTCTGTAATGAGGATGTGTTCTAATGTGTAATGAGGATGTGTGTAACGAGGATATGTTCTAATGTGTAATGAGGTTGTGTGAGGATGTGTTCTAATGCGTAATGAGGTTGTGTGAGGATGTGTTCTAATGTGTAATGAGGATGTGTATGTGTTTTAATGTGTAATGATGTGTGTAACGAGGTTGTATGAGTATGTGTTCTAATGTGTAATGAGGTTGTGTGAGGATGTGTTCTAATGTGTAATGAGGATCTGTTCTAATGTGTAATGAGGATGTGTGTAACGAGGATGTGTTCTAATGTGTAATGAGGTTGTGTTCTAATGTGTAATGAGGATGTGTGTAACGAGGATGTGTTCTAATGTGTAATGAGGTTGTGTGAGGATGTGTTCTAATGTGTTCTATTGTGTAATGAGGATCTGTTCTAATGTGTAATGAGGATGTATGAGTATGTGTTCTAATGTGTAATGAGGTTGTGTGAGGATGTGTTCTAATGTGTAATGAGGATCTGTTCTAATGTGTAATGAGGATGTATGAGTATGTGTTCTAATGTGTAATGAGGTTGTGTGAGGATGTGTTCTAATGTGTTCTAATGTGTAATGAGGATCTGTTCTAATGTGTAATGAGGATGTATGAGTATGTGTTCTAATGTGTAATGAGGTTGTGTGAGGATGTGTTCTAATGTGTAATGAGGATGTGTGTAACGAGGATGTGTTCTAATGTGTAATGAGGTTGTGTGTGGATGTGTTCTAATGTGTAATGAGGTTGTGTTCTAATGTGTAATTAGGATGTGTGTAACGAGGATGTGTTCTAATGTGTAATGAGGTTGTGTGAGGATGTGTTCTAATGTGTTCTAATGTGTAATGAGGATCTGTTCTAATGTGTAATGAGGATGTATGAGTATGTGTTCTAATGTGTAATGAGGTTGTGTGAGGATGTGTTCTAATGTGTAATGAGGATCTGTTCTAATGTGTAATGAGGATGTATGAGTATGTGTTCTAATGTGTAATGAGGTTGTGTGAGGATGTGTTCTAATGTGTAATGAGGATCTGTTCTAATGTGTAATGAGGATGTATGAGTATGTGTTCTAATGTGTAATGAGGTTGTGTGAGGATGTGTTCTAATGTGTAATGAGGATGTGTGTAACGAGGATGTGTTCTAATGTGTAATGAGGTTATGTGTGGATGTGTTCTAATGTGTAATGAGGTTGTGTTCTAATGTGTAATTAGGATGTGTGTAACGAGGATGTGTTCTAATGTGTAATGAGGTTGTGTGTAACGAGGATGTGTTCTAATGTGTAATGAGGTTGTGTGAGGATGTGTTCTAATGTGTAATGAGGATCTGTTCTAATGTGTAATGAGGATGTATGAGTATGTGTTCTAATGTGTAATGAGGTTGTGTGAGGATGTGTTCTAATGTGTAATGAGGATCTGTTCTAATGTGTAATGAGGATGTATGAGTATGTGTTCTAATGTGTAATGAGGTTGTGTGAGGATGTGTTCTAATGTGTAATGAGGATCTGTTCTAATGTGTAATGAGGATGTATGAGTATGTGTTCTAATGTGTAATGAGGTTGTGTGTAACGAGGATGTGTTCTAATGTGTAATGAGGTTGTGTGTGGATGTGTTCTAATGTGTAATGAGGTTGTGTGTGGATGTGTTCTAATGTGTAATGAGGTTGTGTTCTAATGTGTAATTAGGATGTGTGTAACAAGGATGTGTTCTAATGTGTAATGAGGATGTGTTCTAATGTGTAATGAGGTTGTATGAGTATGTGTTCTAATGTGTAATGAGGTTGTGTGAGGATGTGTTCTAATGTGTAATGAGGATCTGTTCTAATGTGTAATGAGGATGTATGAGTATGTGTTCTAATGTGTAATGAGGTTGTGTGAGGATGTGTTCTAATGTGTAATGAGGATCTGTTCTAATGTGTAATGAGGATGTATGAGTATGTGTTCTAATGTGTAATGAGGTTGTGTGAGGATGTGTTCTAATGTGTAATGAGGATGTGTGTAACGAGGATGTGTTCTAATGTGTAATGAGGTTGTGTGTGGATGTGTTCTAATGTGTAATGAGGTTGTGTTCTAATGTGTAATTAGGATGTGTGTAACGAGGATGTGTTCTAATGTGTAATGAGGTTGTGTGAGGATGTGTTCTAATGTGTAATGAGGATGTGTTCTAATGTGTAATGAGGTTGTATGAGTATGTGTTCTAATGTGTAATGAGGATGTGTTCTAATGTGTAGTGAGGTTGTGTGAGGATGTGTTCTAATGTGTTCTAATGTGTTCTAATGTGTAATGCGGCTGTGTAATGAGGTTGTATGAGTATGTGTTCTAATGTGTAATGAGGATGTGTTCTAATGTATAATGAGGTTGTGTGAGGATGTGTTCTAATGTGTAATGAGGATGTGTAATGAGGTTGTGTGAGGATGTGCTCTAATGTGTAATGAGGATGTGTGAGTATGTGTTCTAATGTGTAATGAGATTGTGTGAGGATGTGTTCTAATGTGTAATGAGGTTGTGTGAGGATGTGTTCTAACGTGTAATGAGGATATGTAATGAGGTTGTGTGAGGATGTGTTCTAATGTGTAGTGAGGATGTGTTCTAATGTGTAATGAGGTTGTGTGAGGATGTGTTCTAATGTGTAATGAGGATGTGTTCTAATGTGTAATGAGGATGTGTAATGAGGTTGTGTGAAGATGTGCTCTAATGTGTAATGAGGATGTGTGAATATGTGTTCTAATGTGTAGTGAGGATGTGTTCTAATGTGTAATAGAGATTTGTGTAATGAGGATGTGTTCTAATGTGTAATGAGGTTGTGTTCTAATTCTAATGTGATGGGTGAGGTTATGTTTTAATGTGTAGTGAGGATGTGAGGCAGTGTTTTAATGTGTAATGAGGATGTGTGAGGCAGTGTTTTAATGTGTAATGAGGATGTGTTCTAATGTGTAATGAGGATGTGTAATGAGGTTGTGTGAAGATGTGCTCTAATGTGTAATGAGGATGTGTGAATGTGTTCTAATGTGTAGTGAGGATGTGTTCTAATGTGTAATAGAGATTTGTGTAATGAGGATGTGTTCTAATGTGTAATGAGGTTGTGTTCTAATGTGTAATGAGGATGTGTTCTAATTCTAATGTGATGGGTGAGGTTATGTTTTAATGTGTAGTGAGGATGTGAGGCAGTGTTTTAATGTGTAATGAGGATGTGTGAGGCAGTGTTTTAATGTGTAATGAGGATGAGTTCTAATGTGTAATGAGGATGTGTGAGGCTATAAGCTGAGGTTGTGTAATAATTTGTAATTCCAATGTGTGAGGCTGTATTTTGAGGTGTTAAAATGAAATGAGGATGTGTAAGGCTATACAGTGACGCCCAAAATATGTCAAATAATTAGAATGTGTGAAGCAGAAGGGTGAAACTGTGTAATGATATTGTGTAATGAATGTTTGAAATATTTCACCTGTTCTTTAATCTCCTGCAGCTTGTTGCTCTGCTCTCGAATGTCATGGAGCAGCTGCAGAGCCTTGTCGTCCTCCTGAGACACCTCGACACGAGCCTGCTCCAAGCTGCGCTTAAGACTCTATACACACACACACACACACACACAGACACACACAGACACAGACACAGACAATTACAATGAATAGGCCAACTCTTGTACAGTGTATTACATAGTCTGATACACAGATAGTAACTCATCCGAAAAACACCTTTGTCATGGACAGATAACTGAGGGCAGCATATCTATCGATCTGCACTACCCACATTTGCAATTCAGTGGCTGATAACCTTATAGATCAAGAATGCAAGATCTACAGCACCCTTACAAAGTTCAGGTACAACCTTGGACTGATAAATACAGATGGTGCCAAACTAAATGAAAACCTGGAATAAATGAGTAAAGAAGCACTAGAAGCACATGTACTGTATGATGCAATTAAGCAGTTAACATCCTATTATGCTCTGTGGCATGAATACAGATGCTGAAGAGAGGTGACCTTCATTTTTACATCAGTAACAGAAAAATATCTAAGTGACATCAGTATCATTGGGAATTGTGGTTGAAAGCACAAATTTAATGACCATGATGCTTGTGCATTACTGTGACAGAAAAATACATGCATATTTGAGAGCTCACTGATGCAAAACACATCTACAGAGATGTGGGCCAAAAAGATGGTCAGATGAGTCATCCTTTAACATATTTTCATTAAAATTGGCAAAGTGGACCAAAAAGCCCTGAATCATTGTTCCTTACATTAAGGGGGGGGGGGGGGTTCCAATGGCTGTTTTATGCTGTGCGAGAATTATGCTGTCATGGTTTGGCTCCACTTGATTCTTTTATAAGGAATTTACTGCGAATCAATACAAAGTTCTACTGATTGATCACCTTTTCTATCATGATAGTAGGATTGATCTATTCTAGAATGGCCCGGCTACATCCACAGAGTATAAAGGCTCACTGATGTAATGGTCTGATGCGTACAAAAATGCATATGCTTTGGCCTTCAGAGTCACCAAACCTCAACACAATTAAACAAATCTGGGTGATTTTGGAGAGGCGTGTTAGACGGTGCTCTCCATAACCATAATCCCATAGCAATACCAACAGTGTCCACCATTGTGTTTTTACTTTAAGAAAATGTAGAATGACAAACCTTAGAAGGATAAATGTCTTCATTATATGTAATAATCAGGCTGCAATCTGGCTAACTAGTGTCATATTTACATATAATTGCAGTCTAATCAGGATATAATCAAGATACAAGATGGATGAACTAAACAAGTGCAAATAGAGATGCTTAGTCTTATGACAAAGACTCATTTTACACACAATGTGTGTATATATATATATATATATATATATATATATATATAGATATATAGATAGATAGATAGATAGATAGATAGATAGATAGACAGACAGACAGACAGAGGTCTGTCTATTCGATGGACTGCTGGAACATACAACAACTGGATCCAGAGTCACTGCTTCACTTGAAAATTGTCAACACAGCAACCACTGTTTCAGCCACTACAAGTGCAGTGTATTTTTTCCCCGATCCTATCACTATACATTTACATGTAGTTCAGTGAGCACTCACGCTGCATTCTGTGATGTAGGTGGCGAGGTCCTGCTCCAGGATGCTCCTCTGCGTCTCGGAGGCCTTGAGCTCCACATCCTTCTGCTGCAGCACCGACTCCAGGTCGGTCATCTTACGCTGGAAGCGTGAGATCTCCTGCTCCATCTGGGCCGCCACAAACACAAGAACCAGATCTAAATGCATTTTACAGCGTCGCTCCGAACACAAGGACGCATGATACATGCATAATGTACAAATCCATGCTTGCCTATGGACTGAAACACGAGACTTAAATGCATTTTATAGAACACATAACGATATGCAAGCATGTATTAAGCCATATTATAGCACAGCGCAGCTGAATTCTCATGTGATTGGTCAGAAAGTGTTGGTTCTTTTTCCATAACTGTAACAGTAGTCCTGGAGGTTATTCAAACATTGAGTTTATAGTCATGTGTTAGTTCTAATGCATTATTGTTTCTATGGTAACAACTCGTTCAGAGGGACCTGTATGGTAAATGCTTAACGTAATCCGAAGCTAATCAGATAGATAGATAGATAGATAGATAGATAGATAGATAGACAGATAGACAGACAGACAGACAGACAGACAGACAGACAGAGATAAAAACCATGATGTAAAAATGTGCTGTTTAATAAAAAAAAAACTAATAGCTGATATAATGAAACTTTCTGGAGCTGTTCATTTAGCATTTATAGAAGGAGTCTCCAGTGTCAGTGTTTTACATACTGGTCAGCAAGTTTTCGGTCATTGAAGAGTTTTCAAAACAGACATTTTCCAGTTTCTCAGTCCGATAAGAAATAACTTGTCTTGGTGGATGTTCTAAAACTTTAAGTGCAACTATATTTGTTGACTAATCGCTGTGGTATAAGAGAAATAAAACACTATGGCACAAACTTTTATTGGAACAACTTCAAGGAGGTATCAGTAACTCTGCTTCGCGTCAGGCTCCTTTTAAAGAGTTCTTGGTGCTTAATTGGTGAAATTTCCACAGAAAGCAATTAATTAGCTTATTTTAGCACACTATATGACCAAAAGTATGTGGACACCTAGCCAAAAAGCCGTGTGTGCTTTTGGCACATCCCATTCCAGATGTATTCCCCTATGCTGTTATATTAACCTCCATTCTTCCACCAGATTTTGAAGTGTGGCTGTGGGGATTTGTCTCCAATCAGCTACAACAGCATTAGAAAGATCAGACATTGATGTCATGTGAGGAGCTCTGGGATGTAGTCGGTCTAGCAGTTCGTCCCAACGGTGTTCAATGGGTTTAGGGTCAGGGTTTTGTGCATGACACTTGATCTTTTCTACTCTAACCTTGACAAACCACGTCTTCATGGATCCTGCTTTGTGCGCAGAGGCATTGTCATGCTAAAACAGTTTTAGGGCTCATAGTTTCAGAGAAAGGAGATTGTACTGCTTCAGTATATACAGGCGACTGCTTTTAACTTTGTGAATGACCCACATAAGGGAGTGGCGGTCAGGTGTCCATAAACTTTTGATCATTATAGTGTCTGGTCAGGTGCTAATGTGCAGTTACACATTCAACATAGTGTACACAAACACAAACAAGTACTGAATGAGGATGCACACAACACACAGATTTAAACTGCACTGTGATAAAAAACAATCAATTAACGGAGTCTATTAATAAAGTGAAACTGCAGAATAACTGAACTATTAAAATGAAGAAGGTTAGAAATCTCATTACTCCTGTATGGGTTTAACTGAACAGTAATTACAAAGAGGATTAGCATGCAAAGCATGTGGGTAAAGACTTCCACCACCATTTTCACTGCATGCTCATTCATACCCAGAGCTCCTTTTAAAATAAAAGCAGCAAAAAAGATTTACAACAAACGTAACCGTCTTCACACCACCAGTCACTGAAGTACAATCCTACCTTGTGACATTTGTCTTGGGTGTCTTGAAGTTCTTTGCTTTTGAGTTGCAGTTTTTTTTCCATGGAGTTGGACTTGGCCGGGGAGTTGAGGCCTGCCGCCACTGATCTAACAGCACAGAGATAAGAGATGCACAGATGAAAGATTAGTCTCAGATACAGCACCATGAAGTGTGTGAAATTCACCCACTTTCAGCTTTTGAGCTCACTCTATATGCATTATTTATCAAAGCACAAAATGGAATCATTTTAGTTGCCATTCATAAATGAGGATAAGACCACAGGAGTCTGATCTCACTTTGTAAACATTACAGACTTGTTAAACAGTTGGGGATAACGCAGAGAGTATCGGTCTAAGCCCGAGATAATCCTGATTACAATAAACAGACTGAGGATTCATTTGATTGTATGATTCAAGTGCTGATCTTTAGTTAAACAGCAAACAGATTTAAAATTTATCCCAATATGTGCAACCTTTATTTAATGTAGATACACTATATTGCCAAATGTTTTGGGACACCCCTCCAAATCATTGAATCCAGGAGTTGTTTTTCAGGGGTTGGGCTTGGCCCCTTAGTTTCAGCTTCAGCTCTTCTGGGAAGGCTTTCCACAAGGTTTAGGAGTGTGTTTATGGGAATTTTTGAACATTCCACTAGAAGCGCATTTGTGAGGTCAGGCACTGATGTTGATGCTGGTCTGGCTCGCAGTCTCCGTTCTAATTCATCCCAAAGGTGTTCTATTGGGTTGAGGTCAGGACTCTTTGCAGGCCAGTCAAGTTCCTCCACACCAAACTCACTCATCCATGTCTTTATGGACCTTGCTTTGTGCACTGGTGTGCAGTCATGTTGGAACAGGAAGGGGTCATCCCCAAACTGTTCCCACAAAGTTGGGAGCATGAAATTGTCCAAAATGTCTTGGTATGCTGAAGCATTAAGAGTTCCTTTCACTGGAACTAAGGGGCCGAGCCCAACCCCTGAAAAACAACACCTGAATTCAATGAGTTGCAATATACCGTAGTGTATGACAGGTACAGAGACATTGCGCAAAGTGAGGATAAAACGTATAAGTTACATGGAAATTGAGTCAATCTGAAGAGGTCACCCTTAGCGTAAACCTTGATAATCTGTAAATCCTCATAATCAATGATCATTTCTACTTACAAACCATATTTCGTACAGTTCCACCAATGCGCATATTTGACATTTTTCATATATATTTTTTTAATTTTCAAATTATTGACCCCTAAGTGAAATGTCTTTCCAATGATAGCGGGCTTAAAGCCAATCAGCACACTGCATTTCTAGAAGTTGTGCTTGCTGAACAGTGAAACGTGAAAATGTGAATTTCTATGGGTGATGTTTATTTTATTCCGAGACAGAAAAAATTGCTAAATAAATCATCCAATTTAAACAAAAATCCCTCTTTGATGAGAACTTTATATAGTCTTATATACGCTTATATTTATATAGTAAGAGTAGTTATGATCATTTTATTTAACATGTATCAGAGAGAATATAATAAATGAAACCTAACTATTAATGGAAGTCGATTCCTTACATCCCCAGCAGAGCATTAATTCCTGCAGACGTAATTACCAAACCTGTTCTTCTACAGGAGCCTTAAATAACTGAAACGCTGAGTCAGACTTTGCCTGGAGCAATTCGACATTTGCGTATTTAAAGTGTAGATTTTACAGAGCGGATATGTGGAGGTTTAAGATTCTGAGTTGAGTTTGAACGGATTTCAACCCTTTTCCAATTAGAGCATGTTTGAACAGCATGATGATCAGCAGACTGTTTTGCAGGAAGTTCTGCTTCCTGTTTGCTCGGTGTAAAAAGGCTGAGTGCTGCAGGCTGTTAAAGCGCATCCTGGGTACTCAGCAGAACAGAGACGCAGTCTGTGTTTAAAGCGGGCGTAAAAGTGCATCTGCACCATTTTCTGATAGGAATGAAAGATAATGCTAGCTTACCCCTCTGTAGGGGTGCGTAATAGGAGCTGAATAGTAGTCAAGATTATTAGGGGCCAAGCACCCAAATGTAACTGTATGTTTTATATTATTATTATTATTACTATTATTATCATTATTATTAGATAAGCCCTTAGAGAGTTTAATAAAGATATAAGCTCTTAGAGAGCTTCATACTTTTTTATTATTATAATTTGGCACAGTGATAGAGGATAGTTTCAAAATAGAGAGAAAAATAAATAAATAAATAAATAAAAAATAAAAAATAAAAACCTAATTTCCTGTCTGTGAGGTGCTAAACAGGAAGTGGCAACACATGCTGATGGTCTTAATGTGTTCTCTCTTTAAGTGGAAGGGAAGTGCTTGGCCCCTTAATCACTGATTGCACCTTTAAGTTTTGCTTAATGTTAAAATATTTTAATTCTATTTAAATGATTTATGCAAAATAGTTGTTTTGTAAAACTTTTAAAATAAACAGGAAAGAGACTTTTCTTTCACATCAGAACATACTTTCATTTCCTGCATGTGAGCACTAGCTGCTATTGCTCATAGTTGAAAGAATGCATAATCCAGGTTTATTTATAGTACTTCGCTTCGAGACCTACAGCTACCTGAATACAAATAAGCTCTGTGTAAAATAATTGTTCAAATTAGACTAAAAATGAATTGCTACATCGCAAGAGTGTGCAAACAAAACAGACAGTTAAATATATAAACAGGAGCCTCAACAAAACATAAGTAAATAAGTTCATCAATTATGTTTAAGTAATTAAAAAGGGGGGAAATGGTGCAAACAACTGCAATATATTAATGATACAACCATGTTTGTGCTCTAGTAATAATATATCATCAGCCCTGGTCTACCAGTTTGATGCACTAATTTAATCTACCCGAAATTAGCGTGCAGATTTCTTTTTTCTCCTTGTAATTAATTGCTAAACCTGAGGCAAGTTGCAGACAGGGAACATACTTACTAGTAGTGCTGCAAAATGTTTAGTCACATATATCATTCTTATAAACCCGGTGCTTACAACTAACAAAGCTAAATCATCCATAACAATATCGACAGATGGACAGAAATATCGGCATTGGCTCAGGCTGCTTCGTTTCTGCAGCTGTCAGATACATGTCAGAACCACTTCAGGCTGTTGTGGATGTGGAGAGAATTTGTGCCCACGAGCATCATGTTATCACCTAAACCACGCAATTTGGTACCTATGAGATAAGAAGGGCACAGACAGAGTCAATTCCTTTTTTTAAAAGCCTTAACATGCATCCATGCTGAGAAGCATTATATCACTGTCAAGGCCTATTATATACACACACACACACACACACACACACACACACACACACACACACACACAGAGCTATTTACCAGGTCCTAATGTATATAGTTTTGAGAGCAGAATCCAGTCCAGGCTTGTTTGCTCATGTGTTTGTCTATAACAGCTGCTAAGTCTGATGGGCAGGTGTATCTGATCACCCTGTTTGCCCCGTGTTACCTCCTGACTCTTCTTATTAGTCACGCTTTCATGGCTAGACCTGCCAGCTTACACTCTGATCACAACGCACATCCTTTAAGCCACGGCATGATCAGAGCATGCTTAATAATCCGATCATTCTCTCTGTCAAGCTGTACATGAACTCCTGCTGCCTGATATGAAGCCAGTACCAGATAATGACACACTTCCACTGTTATGGTTAATCACGTCTTCTCAATCTGCCTGATTCATCCTGATGTTTCGGTCCTGCTCTGTTATTCTTGGTTTTTCATCTGAAGCTTTCAGCACTTGGTATTCACCTCCTGCATTTGTTGAAAATCTCACCTGGAAATTCATACTCTTGTTTATTTGTAACTTATATAATATAATATAATAATAATAATAATCCTAGCTTATGGGGCCAGCAATTAAAGCTAGGCAGCCCAGGCAACTCCTGTAGTCCTACAGTTACCTGTAGGCTTTTAGCTGAAGACGAACTTTTGAACCTCACAATATTGAGTTTTTCCTGCACAAGACAGATTCAATGCATTTCAATAAACCCTCATCTATCAGATTTGATGGCACACAAGACCACAGGAAGCCAATTAAAATTCTTGGGCACCTGTGTTTCAAAGGAAAAAATCACTGCTTTGGTTCCTGTCTATACAGCTATGCGTTTTCATCACTCATTTGAATCAATCTATGATAGTATTATTTTTCAGGCTGCAAGCACAGCTTTTAATAGTAACTATGAGAGTTCAAAAAAAATGCTCCATTTCATGGTTATTCTTCATCAAACACAACTAACCATCCAGTTATCTGCCTGTCACAAAAACACTCTAAACCCAGTGCATGTGATGCTTTGAATAAAAGTAAGTGCGCAAGAAATGACAGTAAAGTGTTGCCTAAAACATCGGAGCAGACGTTTCCTCAAACATAACATCTGCCGGCCTTGATTTGTGGAAGCGTCTAATGACATATGAACAAGCTCTAAAAATACAGTCTGAAATATCACTATCCGTCTGGCTGCTATTACCAATAGAGCAGGTCTGAGGATTAATACACAGAGTGTGAAAAAAGAGAAACTAAAAAACTAAATGAGCCCTAAAAGAGAGAGAGAGAAAAAAAAAAAGTTCTTGACATTTAAATGCAAATGAGAAGGAGTTAAAAAAAAAGGTTTAAGTGAGATAATGAGAGTGGAAAAGAACAAACCATGAAACCCTGAGAGACAGGAAAGGGAAATTTAAATAGAAAATACATAGTAACTGAAGTGTTATAAAGATGGACATTATGCAGTGAAATATCTAAGCAAACAAACCAAGTGGCAGCAGCTCATAAGAATTCAAAGTTTGACCTCATGACTGACAGCTAGCCAACAGACAGCAGCACCCTCGAGCAAAGGACATAATATAGCAATATCGGGCCGAGTCAGAGATACAAACACAGAGAGAGACCTTAATTCATATCTGGTTGTAGTTTAATACCTATTATTAAATTTTGTATTTCATTAGTCTATACATTTATTAATCTGTTTATTAATTATACTCAGTGAGAACTTTATTTGGAACATCTGTACACCTACTCGTTCATGCAATTATCCAATCAGCGGCTGTGGCAGAAGTGCAATGTACTGCTGATCTCCTGGGATTTTGACATACAGAAGATTTTTTAGTTTACTCAGAATGGTACGATAAAGAAAAAACATCCAGTGAGCAGCAGTTCTATGAATAGAGACACTTTCTTGTGAGAAGGGTCAAAAAAGAATGGCCAGAAAGGTTTGACTGACAGTAACTTAGATAGCCGCTCTGTACAATTGTGGTGAGAAGTATTGTGGGATCTCAGAATGAGGCAGATAGGCTACAACCGTGTCAGGTTCCAGTTCTGTCAGCCAAGAACAGAAAGCTGAGGGTAGTGGGCACAGGCTCATCCAAACTGGACAGTTGAAGACTGGAAAAACATAGCCAATTCAGATGAATTTTGATTTCTGCTGAGGAGCACAGATGGTGGGGTCAGAATTTGGTGCCAAGAGCAAGAATCCACAGTCCAACCTGCCTTGTGTCAGCAGTCAAGGCTGGTAGAGGTGTTGTAATGGTGACTCTTGTTTTGGGACACTTTAGGCCCCTTAATACTAGAAAATCATCACTTGCCAAATGCCATGTCAGTCTAATGGAGTATTGTTGCTGACCATGTGCCTCACTTCACCCTTACCACATATTAACATCTTCTAATTGCGATTTCAAGCATGTCAGCAAGCAAAGACTTCTCCAACTCGTTTTTATAAACATAACAATAGGTTCATTGTTCTTCAGAAGACTTCCCAGTCGTCAGATCTGAATCTAATCGAACCTTTTGATGGTTGTACAATGAGAGAACGTGAACCTCAGTTACGTTAACATGGAACAGGATCTCAAAGGAATGTTTCCAACTTGTGGAATCCATATCATGAAGAACTGAGGCTTGGTCAAGAGCCTTCCTTAGTATTAGTGCAGTGCTCCCAATAAAGCGCTCAGTGAATACAGTCTCCTTCAACATACAATTTTAACTCTGACTCAACTTGACTTGATTGCTATATTATATCCTGTGCCTGAGGTTGCTGCTTACTGTTGGCAAGCTGTCAGTCATGATGTCATGAGTACTGAGCTAAATAATGAGCTGCTGCCGCTTGGTTTGTATGCCCAGATATTTTTAAAATATTAGTATTATGCTCCTAATAAAGTGCTCAGTGATGTTGCAAATCATATGTCATATGTTAATATTAACATTCCGGAGTCTAATGTAAGCATGATGAAAGCTTTTCAAGGAATCCTATATATCAATCATCAGTGGTGAGTAAACAAGATAATCCTGCACGTTTGCCAGAGAGTTACTGGAAGGTCTGTTGCTGGTCATGCCACACAAATTGTCTCTGCTGAAGTAGGAGTATATAGGCTACATCAATTGACCTTAGTAGGTCTTGGTTGGTTTGAGTCTATTAGCAATATAACACTGCATGCAGTACATGTAATCATGCAGAATCATTCAAAAAAGAATTGCAAAGCATCAAAGAATCGATTGGTCCTCCCCCCATCGCTGGCACATGATCGCGATGGCAGATGCAGACACACAGCTCAACAGCAGAGGCATCATCATTTTTAAATGCTCCACACAATCTGCCCTGCTCCATCAGCCCTAAAACATTTGAACACTCCACACATATGTGCTTAGAAACATGGGATAAAAGGAGGAATAAATAACCCAGACAGTAACGGCAAGTTTTGCTGGCTTTGTCATTACAGCCATTATCTCAAGGGTTTTCAAAATGTGTCAGAAATAGAGTTAGTCAAAGTTCCAGTTCAAGAGATTTCAGCGGCAGACAAGGCTCGCTGAACACGAATACACAAAGACATATTTTTGAGCCCAGTTAAACAGATTATATTATATTTTGCACTGTACCTATGAGAGATTGTGTCTGTAGGTAGACTGGCAATGTACGACGACTTGAAGCAGCTTAACATCATTCACATTAGGCAATTAGTGCCTAATGCCGTGAGAGATGGATTTGGGGGGGGGGGGTTCCCAGTCTATACGGCATACTTTTGTCAGATAGTAGCAGCTAAACGCAATTTAAAAGCAGTCCAGTTAGTGAGAACAGCTGCTAGTGCCATTCATTTGGTGCTATCTGTGAATCAAAGAAAATTGGAGGAGAAATGGTAAAGCTCTGGAGAAATAGAAAGTACTCCCAATTAACAGATTTTAAGAAGGACAGTTTGATAAAATGTCTGATTTCGCCTATATATGGTGCAATTAACACTTTGAGTATAGCTGCATTGTAGGAGAAGAAGTTTTCCCACTTGCATGTCATTATGGAATTGATGCTGTCAAGGCAGGACAACAGAATTCTTGATGATAACCTTGGTACATCTAGAAGATTAAGTAGGATCCATCCATTAGGGGAAGCCCAAAGCTCAAACACCTTCCACTGAAAAAACAGGAATACCTTCTGTGACAACTTCCTCTCATAAAGATGGTCAGAGTTACGGTAGGCTGTGATACCGTAGCAGCAGACCATCTGGACCTACATGAGCGGGTCACATGAGATAAATATTGCTTAAGCTCACACTTTACATTATCTCTTATGGGAAAATTCGCTTTGCAATACAAATTTTCGCCTTAAGAACTCGCCTCCAAAACGAATTAAATTCCTATGCTGAGGTTCCACTGTATTATCTATATATAGGACATAACAGGATTCTGCTCTTGTTTGATATTGCCATTATGTGCTTCAAAAAGTTCAACCACAGCTATGCCTGGGGTTACTTCTTTAATTGTGCATTTGCAAGATGGCTGTCATGCATACCTGGTGTTTGCCATGTGAGTTGTGCATGTAAAAAATGTACTGTATGCTAGTGGTGCAGGATCACCATAACCTTTGGGGCAGTATGTGAATTAACATGCAAAACTATACATATGAGGCAGCCACTGCAAGAAATTAAAGAGCCATGATATTGTGATAGATTTGCAGTTGAATGGTCTGATGTATTCTTGTTTCAGAATGTCCTCCAACTGGCGTAAGATTAAGGAAGATGTTCAGTTTCAGCTGAAACATTTCAATTGTGGAATTGTCAGTCATGTCCCTGCCAGGTTGCTAGGGCACAGCAGGAGATACTTGACCACCAATGTCCACCGTTTCAGCAAAGTGATGCCAACTGGTGCTGCCCTTTGGGGACACAGCAACAACAATCTATCAAGACAGTCTTTGTGTTATTGGCACTGGCAGCACTTAAAGATGTGTGAAAGCCTGTATGAGTGTGGGTAGCTAAAAAATAAGCTCACAGTCCAAGTGTTTATCAGTTTTTTGTGAATCTACATCACTGGCTGTTACAATTAGAGAAATCCTTATGATTTTTTTTTTTTGCAGTTCTGTCTTTGAAAAACAACCCTTCCCTTCTCACCTTATACAGATTGGGGAAAAATAGCACATAATTAATTTGATTATCAACCCTCAATGTTTGGTCTCAGAGCATAATTACAGGCTACACATCTCAATTTGAAGCAGGAAATAATATAAATAACAACAACAACAACAACAACAACAACAACAACAACAGCAGAAGCAGCATATTATTTATAAGCGCCTTTCATAGTACTCAAGGATGTGAGGCTGTGTGCTTCATCAGCCACCAGCACATTAGTGAGATCGGGTATTAATGATGTTTAGTGAGGTTGAGGTCAGATATCTATGCAGGTCACTCCAGTTTTGGCAAACCGGATCAAAGATTGAAGTTCATAATCTGACAGTGCCACAGCCATCAAAGAGAGCAAAACTGACAGTGAGAGGGACGGAATTAGTTCTCTCCCCCATCAGTCACAGTAACACTAACCAGTTGCAAACGTTAGTTAAGCCATGTATTCGGAAGAGGGCAGAAAGCACTTTCCCTTCCAGTGTATTAGGCTTAATGGGTCTTGGAGTAAAGAAGTGTTAGCCTTTACCCTCCCTAGTTGGTGGCCTTCATTAGATGGAGGACTGCTGGTTGAAGGAGTGGCATCTGTGGGACCAAATTAGAGGAAAAAAGGAAGGAAAACAAATCCAGGAAATGGCTGAATGAATGAGAATTTGCTGAATAAATGGCTATTTTAACACTCTCCAGCTATGAATCACAGTTTCAGAAATACTTCCTGCTGACTCTACGCATTATCATTCCTTGGCTCCATATCAGGCAAAAGGGCCTCCCACACACACACACACACACACTGAAACACACACGGACATCCTCCTCTCTAGACATGATTCACACTGTAGAAACACCCCCACACCATAAGACCTTTGTAATCTATTCGTTTGCTTCATTCTACCATATCTATTACCAAAAAATTTACCCCATTAGAATAAGCCAATGCACAAACCTACACAAGAACAAAAGCTCTCTCACTAAAGCAATTGAGTGCCATGAATTCTGCAGTAACAAGTGCAGCTGGTTCAATAAAATATGGGTAAGCAGCAGCTTCCAACTGAACCCATGGAGAGATCACACCTACAATTTTAATTAACTGGTCTCAGACTCGATGCAACATCCCGAGCCCTTAAACATCTTAGTTGTAATGATGAGTCTTTATAAAAAATTATATCCCAAAACTTTGGAGGGTAAATATTTGTTACGATTAAAGGAATCCTTGAAGATAGGTTGGTCTGACATTTGCTTCTGTGGTTCTGAACAGCATACATCATCCACTATCCATCATGTACTTTCACTCGGGTTTTCCAGCTAACTTAAGAAGGCAGGGCCTTATGGGCGGAGTGATACTAAGGCTAGGGTCCATTCAGAAAAGGTGAAATCTACACTGGACACTTCAAAGATGCAATGCCTGAACTGGGGGGGGGGGGGGAGTTGAAAAGGGATGAAGGAATAAGGTTAGGGTAACATTTAACGTTTGGGAAAATTAAATGGGGAATTATAATAATTACTTTATTGACCCTTGGCTCAGTGGTAGGTTTCTCGCCTATCATGCGGAAGGCCCGGGTTCGATTCCCAGCCAATGCCTCAACCCCAGCCACTGGATGCAGTGCCGGTCCCAAGCCCGGAAAAATGGGAGGGTTGCGGCAGGAAGGGCATCCGGCGTAAAACCTGTGCCAAGTTGTTGTGCAGACCAGTTGGTACGCTGTGGCGACCCCAAACAGGGAGCAGCCGAAAGCAACTTTATTGACTCTTTATGAACACCACTGATCTTCAAAAGAATGTAATTGAACATGTATATAATCGATCGTGTTGTACGGGTGCTATTGGAACCACCAACAACTTATCAATATGGACCTGGAAAATAATTCAGGGGAAAATATATTTAAATACAAACTCTGTTTTCAACCCACACAGACAAAACCATTTTTCCGTTGTCAGGATGGAGTTGGAGGATGTACTATTGTATTATAGTATTGTAGGGAATAGGACTTTATTAATTCGGAATGGATCACAGTCCAAGGATTTTCTGAAATGACTCCCATAGTGATTGATTTTTCCATTGCAGTAAGTCACACTGTTCCGTAAACCACACCAGGACGTCTGCGTAATATTACTGAAAAAGTGGAAGCTGTTTCGAGAGTTCGGGTGAGATAGACCTGTTAGCTAAAAAAAATTTGCACGTAGAAAACTGTATATACAGTATTATACAGTATAATAGCTCTAAACACAGTATAATTTTATGGCAGTGCATTCAGGTCACTTTCTGCATCCCAATGGAAAAACTTGCTAGACAAACACTGGGCAGTCTTGGTCTCAATGGTTTAACACGTCTCACACTTGTTATAAGATTGGCTGTTAACAAGAGCCAAACATTCCTCGGCAAGATACAAGTGAATGAGTCATAGTCTCTTCTATTTTCAGCTTGGCTTAGAGAACACACCAGTGTTCAGTTTGTTCAGCCTGTGGATTTGAACATAGATTAGAGCTCAAACTACAAACTTAGACATTGTTTTCTAACACAAACTAGCTCGCAATGATGGCAGTTATTACACTGCCAACACAGGCACAAACACACAAGTTGGTCATTAAAAAAGTGTCACTAAAACGGCTACAGCAGGGACCAAGCAAGCTCAAACGCCAATTATAGACGGCAGCAAGCATGGAGGAATCCAACCATTACCAAGGAGGAAACAGCCTGTTGCGAAAAGGAATTAAGAAACACTGCGATTAGAAATGATTTCATTTACATCAACAGCATTTGTCAGATGCCCTTATCCTAAGCGACTTACAGATGCTTTTTTCGCTAACAATGCTGCAGCCATGCATTAATTAAACATTCTGTTGTGGGATTTATGATTAGCAATTAACACAGAGATCACACTTCTTGGGGCTGTTTTGTTCTCACAGCCCTCGTCACATTATTTATGAAGGATGATGCGGGCGCAAAATCAGAGTATTAAAATTCATTTTGTTCAAGTTGGAAGTCTATTTTTTACTCCAACGTTGGTGAGGAGGGAAAGAAAGGTAAAAGGAAGTGAAACAGGTAGAGAGAGAAAACGTGCGCGAGAGAGAAAGAGGGCACAGAGAAAATTCATCCCACCATCACTTTGAACGACTTGAAGGTGAAGATAAAGCCGAATTTGTCACGGCTTCTTATGCTTCGAAATGCAGCTGCAGCACTTTATTTAGCTTCAGGATCCTCATGCACGATGTAATCATGCCTGTGTGTCATGTGTAGCTTCTAATCACTGTAAAATAAATAAATAAATAGATAGATAAATAAAGGGCTGGCGGATAAATCAAAACCTTTCCGTCAAATCGATTTCGCCCAATACGCGAGGAAGCGGAAGCACCTCCTCGGGTTCCTGAGTGGAGCAACTGTCCAAGCATCGTCTCTTACTGTCAGGATTTCCCAACAACATGCCGATTATAATTGGTTCTGCCAGAAAGCGCTCTCCATCAAGGATGTTCCAATGTTCTGTTCTCGGAAGAAGCAGATGATTGGTAGTAGTCATGTAGTACATAGCATTCAGTGGTTTGTAACCGGGCAGTGCAATATAACAGTGTAACAAATCGGTCATTTTTGTCATTATTTCAACTTCCTAGGAGTCATGCTGCAGAAGTGGATGACCACAACATGGAGCTGGGCAACACACTTCCCTCTGAAGGTGCTTGCATGCACATTCACACACTTCTGATGATTCTCCCCCATGCAGAAAAAAAAATTAAATCCAGGGCAGTTGTAACTGAAGTGGTTAAGGCTCTGGGTCGTTGACCAGAAGAGCCCCAGCACCACTAAGCTGCCACCGTTGGGCCTTTGAGTAAGGCTCCCAACCCACCCTGCTCCAGGGGCGCTGCATTACGCCTGACCCTGCGCTCTGACCCCAACCCCCAAGGATGGGATATGCAAAGAAAGAATTTCACTGTGCAGTAATGTATATGTGACAAATAAAGACAACGTGATGAGATCCACATGTAGCTGGCATAAAACTGTTGTATAAAAAGATATTTGATTAGAGTAACTGACAAAATTGCAGTGAATTGGGCCAACTTTAACTTACACTCAAGTGGCTTCATGAGTATACAACAAGTAGATGTAGTGTCCGGGCTATTAGTTTTCTTTACACCTGGTTGCCAGAAAATATATATTAACAACCAGAATACACTGATCAGGCATAACATTATGACCACGTGCCTAATATTGTGTTGGTCCCCCTTTTGCTTCCAAAACAGCACTGACCCGTCATGCACTGTGTATTCAGACACCTTTCTATCAGAACCAGCATTAACTTCTTCAGAAATCTGAGCAACAGTAGCTCGTCTGTTGGATCGGACCACACGGTCCAGCCTTCTGTCCCCACGTGTATCAGTGAACCTTGGCCGTCCATGACCCTGTCTCCGGTTCACCACTGTTCCTTCCTTGGACCACTTTTTATAGATACTGACCACTGCAGACCGGGAACACCCCACAAGAGCTGCAGTTTTGGAGATGCTCTGATCCAGTCAAGAGGAGATAATCAAATGTTATTCACTTCACCTCTCAGTGCTCATAATGTTATGCCTGATCGGTGTATATACATTTACTGTGACCTCACTGACTAACAAACCAAAACAAAAATTCTATGGTATTTAGCTATATTTAGACTTAATTCACTTTCATATAACTCTCCTGCTTAATAAATAAAATTCTTAATCTCTGTTAAAACATTGCAATAAATAAAAACAACTTTTTATTGATAAAAAGTGTGCTTGATATTGTGAGAAGGAAATAATTACCAATTACTCAGTCAATTCTATTATTCAATATCAATGCAATTAAAAATAAATGAGCCTTTAGGCTTGTGAGATCATATGCAACGTGCCTTTAGCCTATAGTGGCCCCTAACTATTACTGATTGAGGGCAGCACCACCTGTGGCTTTCAGGAGGAAAAGAAAGTGGTCAGAAATATATCATTACAAAAGAAAAACACCTTTTAAGACTGGTTAAGAGTTAGCAGTGGCTGCAATCGCTTGCATTAGCATTTAGTCTTTAAGGTCAATAATGCTGCAAAACTGAAGTTGGGACTGTAAGTAAGTCTGTTAAATGTCATGAGATGTAACTAAGCTCTTTATAAAATTATAATAAGTTAGATAAACTGCATGTTCTTGTGAAAACCAGTGGAGATGACCACTGAATTCATGCATGGCGAGGTAGCCCTGATGAACAGGGGTATAAAAGTAGACATTTAGTTTATGTTTTGTGAGCGAAGATGTACAAGTTTTTATCTGTTTGGAAAGCACAGACAAAGGAAGATAGAATGCATCAGAGAAAGATGCTTTGAAAAACATCACAAAAAAATGTTTTGTTGCTCTTCTCTGAAGCTAGAAAGCAGGTTATAAAGGTTCAGTTTGGATTTTAAAACAATAGGCTTAGAGGAAACACGCTACGGGATACAACAGTTTATTTTTGCTGACCTTAAAACTGCAGACAACACTTTTCCAACAGACATTTAAATCGTCAGAGTTGATAGCTGTTGCAAAAACTGGAATCATTCGATGATTCCCAATACTACTGTAAATTTTTCCAAGTCTACTTGCGTGATACACTATATTGCCAAAAGTTTTGGGACACCCCTCCAAATCATTGAATTCAGGTGTTGTTTTCCAGGGGTTGGGCTCGGCCCCTTAGTTCCAGTGAAAGGAACTCTTAATGCTTTAGCATACCAAGACATTTTGGACAATTTCATGCTCCTGACTTTGTGGGAACAGTTGGGGATGACCCCTTCCTGTTCCAACACGACTGCACACCAGTGCACAAAGCAAGGTCCATAAAGACATGGATGAGCGAAACTGGTGTGAAGGAACTTGACTGGCCTGCACAGAGTCCTGACATCAAACTGAGAGAACACCTTTGGGAGGAATTAGAACAGAGACTGCGAGCCAGGCCTCCTCATCCAACATCAGTGCCTGACCTCACAAATGCGCTTCTAGAAGAATGGTCAAAAATTCCCATAAAGAAAGAAAAGAAAGTGGGGGCATGAAGCCTTTATTATCGCCACACATACATTACAGCATAGTGGAATTCTTTTCTTCGCATATCCCACCTGAGGAAGTTGGGGTCAGAGCGCAGGGGCAGCTATGATACAGCGCCCCTGGAGCAGAAAGGGTTAAGGGCCTTGCTCAATTGCCCAACAGTGGAGCCTGGTGGTGCTGGGGCTTGAACCCCCGATCCTCCGATCAACGCCCCAGAGCCTTAACCACTTGAGCCACCACTGCCCCACACACTCCTAAACCTTTTGGAAAGCCTTCCCAGAAAAATTGAAGCTGTTAAAGCTGCAAAGTGTGGGCCAACTCCATATTACATTCATGTGTATGTAAAGGCAGGCGTCCCAAAACTTTTGGCAATATAATGTATATTAGCTAACATGTTTAAGCCCTGTCAGTTTCTGGGCAACTACAACATGGGACTGGGAAGCAAACCAATCTTCTATCTGAGCTGCTTAGAAGAACAATCACACATTTCTGATGATGCCATACAGGAAAAATTTAATTCATGCAGAAATCTGACACAAAATGTGTATAAAATGTAACTCAATTATGGTAACTGAAAGATAATTGCATTGAAGTTTGGACCTGCTACCAGTGCATTATAACAGCAACATTTTTTCTTATATTTTATGGAGCTGAAACATGGATGTGCGTCAAAGCAGAGAGCTAGTACAATCCCGATCACAAATAACACTAGTCACATTACCAGAGAGCTTATAAAAGCATGCTAATTTTTTCAGTACATCCAACATTCTCCTGCTAAATCTTGTTAACATGATGGTGCTACTGAGAGTAATCCTCACATGCTATGCTAAGCCAGCTAATTCTAACCAGAGCAGCCACAATCTGGGGTATTTCTGCTCAAATGGCAGACTGTATGTCCAATAGAAATAGATTTTACTGAGCAAGAAAACATTTAAAGGAGCATTTATTTGCTTAATGGGCTAGCAATATGGCTGTGAAGATTCTCAGTCATCCAGGTGAGGTTATCTGGAAGATGAATCATGTCAACTGGACTTCTTTCTTGTTTGATTGAAACGTTTCACTACTTATCCAATCAGCTTCATCAGTGGAAAACACCACATACGAGTTCACTTTAAACACGCTAAGCAGAACACGAAGACAGAGACTCATCCACCCAAAAGACCAGAAACCAAAAACACAAGTATAGCAATATAATGTACACGGTTCAGTGCAGTGAAGAATGTTCAGAGCGCTGCACTGGAGAAAAACAACAACTACTACATAAGATGTACCAACACAAAAGGAACAACACCTCAGGACCAGAATCAGCTGTGTATTTTCATCAGAAGGACAAAGGACACACATTCTGAGGGCGATAAGGTACACATCTTGGACACATGGTTTGAAAGAGGAGTGAAGGAAGCCATCTATATCCAGGTAGAAAATAATTCTCTCAACAGAGGTGTTGGTCTTGGGTACAACCTGTCTCCTATTTTTCATGCTGCTCTTTCATCCATCCCCAAGAAAATCAAGACTCTTTACGGGTCCACCAGGAAAGCCAAACCTAAGCCCCACCCCATTCTCTGATCGCTACCCCCACTGACTCTCCATACTTCTGATCGCTACCCCCACTGACTCTCCATACTTCTGATCGCTACCCCCACTGACTCTCCATACTTCTGATCGCTACCCCCACTGACTCTCCATACTTCTGATCGCTACCCCCAATGACTCTCCATACTTCTGATCGCTACCCCCAATGACTCTCCATACTTCTGATCGCTACCCCCATGACTCTCCATACTTCTGATCGCTACCCCCAATGACTCTCCATACTTCTGATCGCTACCCCCAATGACTCTCCTACTCTCCTTTCTCTGGGGTGTTGCAACCTAACGACTCTCCCTATTCTCAAGTTCTCCATTGTTCCCTTAACGAGCCTATCCATAGAGGGGAAGATCCTTGACCCTGGAGGATACAAATTTGTGGAATACTGCCAACTTCGCTCAGACTGAAGAAGCTGCTCGGATGAGTAATAAAACGTTTCAACCTAAAAAGAAAGAGGTCCAGTTGACGTGACTCAACTTCCAGATCAATTTGTTAGCTAAAGAATGTATTATTTGTCCATCACACTGTACTGTAACTAAATACTTATGTGGAGTATTTCTCATGAGGAGGACATGTGAGTGGAGGTAAAAAAAATACAAGTCAATGATGTGTCACAGCAGACAACTAAAAAATAAAAAACCTAGCGTAAATCACATAAAAACCCCAGAGCAATTTTCAGCATTACACTGTAGGACAAAAAAACACAATGGTTCTTTGGATATGGCACTTTGCTTCCTGTGGGGGTTCTACATGAGATCCTCATAAAAAAAGTACCTTCAAACTGAGGGTTTTCCTAAATGGGAATGGTAGAATATTTACACTATACAAGAGTGACAAGCTGAAGAACTCTTAGCGAAAAGGCCATAACTTTCCATGATAGCTGAATGAGCGATGACATCATACGACACGTCTTGGCCCAGATCTGTAGAAAATCTGTGGTAATTTTGAAAAACTGCAAGCTCCTACAAATATCTTGGAATTAGATACATTTGTTAATTTCTGCGATCGCAATATTGTGAAGTCCCGGTGGAAATAAATAAGACCAAAAAACTCCCATTGACCTACCCATAAAGAACTCCTCCTTATATTGGTAGAGTTATGTGAATAAAAACATTAGTAATGGCACCTCGGCATATCGCACTGTCAGCCTGAAAAGTGCTACCTGCTAGCTTGAGGGGACAGGCTCTGAATAAATTAGGAGGAAACTGGGGAAAGAAAACCCTTCTATAACTAGGTACATTAGTCGATGCAGCACATAAAAAAAAACAAAAAAAAACAAGTGCATGAACAGAGAAACATTCTAGCACAGGAGAGAAAGCATGAGGTGGTTCTGGCTGTACTGTATGCACGTTCATTGGCCGTTATAACGTGGAAGATGTGCTCAGATCTGATGTGAGCTGACTGCAAATCGAGCAGCGTGCCTCGTCTTGGGTCGTGCTGCTGCCTACAGATCAGACTGGAAGGATGGAGACTCGTTAGCGCAGTGTGATTTACCGTATGGCAGGAAAAGACAGAAGCAGGGGAATGGATGTGAGATGAATGAAAAACATGTGGCAGTGTTATTCAGGGAAACCAGTGCGAGGGGTGTGTGCATGAATACGAGATGGGGTTTTTATGGTATAGCACGCTCACTGTGCGCATACACATGCTAGATGGAAGGTTTGAAAGGGGGACAGAGGGAAGGGTGAGAGAGAAAAGAATCGGAAATGTGTGTTCTGTTTTGTTTTTCTTTTTCCGGAAAATAAGTAGACGCCGTTATCTTGTCATAGTAAAAGACACAAAGTCTAGTGTACGATGTGTGTCTGAGAGAAAGAGAGAGAAAGAGAGAGGGGGTGAGAAAAGGAACGCAGTAAAAGAAAGAGGGAAATCAGAGACAAATGTATGCGCATGTAAAGAACAGCATTTCCTGCCAATGTTACCATAACAACCGGAATCATACGAGCCATTTCACATCGCAAACAAGTAGCTATGTTGGTGCAGCATGTTAGCCAAGCCTTGTTTGTGATTTAAACAAGTCCTGAATGACGTCATTTTCAGCAAATGAAAGAACGACCGAAAGACAGAAAGAACACAAAAAAGCGAGGACGAAAGAAAGGAAAAACATTTAAGTCTTGGTCTATGTTAAAAATAATACCTGGATCCCCTTCACTTCATTCTAACCTTACCTTAAATTTGTTTTTTCTTCCAAAAAACATTTAAATGCGATTTTATATTTTATATATATATAAAATTTTAAATATATATATATATATATATATATATATATATATATATATATATATATATATATATATATATATATATATATATATATATAAATAAATTACATAACATATTGAACATATTGAATAACATTGAATATATATAAATGATAAATTAATTTTGCTTTTTTTTTAATAATACAAAGCAAACAAACATCTGCAAAATATATGCAAGAACTAGAATTATTCTAAATTAACACCAGATTTAGGTCTGCATTCTTAGCCTATTTATTATCCATTTATGGATTATTAGCTTGCATGTAAACATACTATTACTGATCATGAATCTCCCTCTAGTTACCACAGAAAAGCATTTCTTCCCTAGATCTGTGTCCAACAGATTTGATCGCTTTTTCCCGCCGTGTCGTATCTCCATCCTTTCTGTCTTTTTTTTTTTTTTCTATGTCCTTGCTTTATAGCCATATAGTACAGTAAGGGGAGGGGAAGGGGGAGCATGCTGTCAGTCAAACACTGGGAACGCTGCTAATGTGAGATCTGCTCCCACGGTCTAAACAAACAGGCGGCAAACTAGTTGTAGAGCGCAGATTATTTAGAGAACCACAAATCAGCATGCACACACAAACACGAGCAAAACCACGAGCGCATCTGGATCTTCATACACGTACGTGCAGTTGCACATGCAGACAGAGCAGCCATGCAGCACACATGGCTATTACAAACAAGAGGATCAGAGCTAAGCAGCATCACAGAAAAAATGAGCGATCTGCAAAGAGGAGTTCACACACACACACACACACACACACACACACACACACAGAGAGATGGGGATTCCCAGAATATTGCTTTTACAGAAATAACACAACAAGCCACAAGCACAGGATAAAAGCATCAGTATTCTCAGTCTCTCTCTCACACACACACACTTTTCATTCCTGAATCCCATTCACTCACACAGAGACAGAGAGACCACTGCTACCACATCTGTACAGCTACAGCATGACTGCCATTCACCACCAACGTTGCCTGGTGACAGTAACCGTGGCGATCGTGCCATCTTCTCTACCACCTGTGACTGTAGTATTGAAATCGTTCCCTGTAAAATAATGCTCTTTGTGTGTGTGCGTGTGTGTGTGGGTACTCACTCAGATTTGACCAGTGCAGTTAGGGCCCGGCTGAAGAACCAGCCTAGAAAGGGCAGGTCTTGTCCCTGAAAGCCCAGGCGCGGGGGCTCTCGCTGGGCAGCATGCGCATGCCGAGGGGCCCTCTCCGGCTCCTCGAAATTGGACGTGTCATCTTCGGCACGGAGCGAGGGAACGAAGGGAGGGACAGCTGGAAGAGGGAAGCAGTACAGAAAAGGATGATGAGAAGAGGGAGAGAGGGAGAGAAAGAGAGCGTGTGTATATATATGTGTGTGTGTGTGTGTGTGTGTGTGGTGGGGGAGAGAGAGAGAGAGAGAGAGAGAGAGAGAGAGAGAGAGAGAGAGAGAGAGAGAGAGAGAAAGACAGGCAGCAAGCAAGAGATGAAAACAGAGGGGGAGAAAGAAGGAAGGAGGGAGGGAGGAGAGGGTCTCAGTGATAAGGTTCTAGTGCAGTAACTCTCTCTCTCTCTCTCTCTCTCTCTCACATTCTCCCTCCCTCTCACTTGCTCACATACACACACACTTTCTCTCTCCCTCACTGCAGCAGCTTCAGCTCATCAGCCTGAGTCACAGCCTAGGCTCTGGATCCGCACAACACACACACAGACACACACAGACATCCCAATGCTGCTTGCACTCACACACAAATCTACAAGAAAACACATACTACACTAAGCACACACAGAATACCAATCTTCATAGGTTAATACTCTCTCAAACCACTGTAGGCTTTTAAACACGTGTGAAAAAAATAAAAATCATGTAAAACAATAACAAAAAAGGAAACTATTACACATACGCACACACACACACACAGCTACAACTAAAACATTTCCACTCCCTGGTGTACCTTACCTGTACAGCACAAAAAAAACAACAACGGACTACGCAATCCCAGTCAGGATGGGAGTTGAGAACAGTGTACCATTATAATGAATGGAGCAACAGTGGCAGAGCCAGGTAACTGTGGAAACTGCAATAATCCCACAGGATGTTAGCATAACTGATTAATTGCGAGGC